>PVJS01018464.1:0-34839 GCA_004027185.1 Glis glis | reverse complement strand
ACTTCTTTTTTTTTTTTTTTTGCGATACCGGGGATTGAACCCAGGGGCGTTCTACCTCCGCGCTACACCCCCGGCCCTATTTTTTTTATACTTTATTTTGAAACCCGGTCTCACAAAGTTGCGGAGGGCCTCACTAGGTAGAGAGAGAGAGAGAGAGAGAGAGAGAGAGCTGAGGCTGGCCGCGAACCAGATCCTCTGTCTCTGCCTCCCAAAGTACTGGGATTATAAGAGTGCACTCCCACGCCCAGCATTGTTTGACTTCTTAATGCTTGCCATTCTAATTGGGGTCAGATGAAATCTTAGAGTAGTTTTGATTTGCATCTCCCTTACTGCTAATGATATTGAACATTTTTTCATGTACCTATTGGCCATTTGTATCTCTTCTTTCGTGAAGTGTATTCATTTCAGTTGCCCACTTCTTGATCGGATTGTTTGTTTTCTTAGTGTAAAGTTTAAGTTCTTTGTATATCCTAGATATTATACCTCTGTCAGAGGGATAGCTTGCAAAGATCTTCTCCCATTCCGTAGGCTTTCTCTTTAGGCTCTTGATGGTTTCCTTTGATGAGCAGAAGCTTTGTAGATTAATGTTATCCCACTTATTAATTCTTGTTTTAATTTCCTGTGCTTTGGAGGTCTTGTTGAGGAAGTTTCTACGTGTGCCTATATGATGGAGTGTTGTGCATTGTAGTCTCACATCATCATGAAGTTCAGAGCAATAGGGACATACATGCACATAGCACTTGGTGAGCTTCCTCCCGACTCTCTCCCTACATTCTCCACTTCCCTGTACATGATATTGAGATTGGCATTAATAAATTCATATATTGGCTTAGCATCTATGAAATAAAATAAATTATTTTAAATAATAAAAGGTAGCCTGGTGCAGTAATGAACAACTGTAATCCCAGTACTTGGGAAGTTGAGACAGGAGGATTGCAAGTTTGAGGCCAGCCTTAGAAACTTAGTAAGAACTCGTTTCAAAATAAAAAATAAAAAGGGCTGGCAATATAGCTCAGAGGTCAACCCCTGGGTTCAATCCCTAGTACTACACATACACACACATACACATATACACACACACAAAAAAAATAGTAATAAAAATGATAGAACTTTGCATACATTGGAATAATTGACAGGTCATAAAACTGTCAAATATTAAAGACAATTTAAAAATTATCATAGTTAATTTACAAAAATTTATCTTTTAAATCTATAATAGAAATGTTGTCAATATTATGCTTCCTAGCAGATATATTCAAATAAATATAATTATAAAAATCAATTCCTTCAAGTGAAGGTTGACATTTTAAGTAAGAAGTTAACTTTTCTTTTTTTTTTTCTTTTTTTTCTTTTTGTGGTATTAGGGACTGAACCCAGGGGCATTCTGTCTCTGCTTTATTCTCACAGCTCTAGTTTATTGTTTATTTAAGCAGGGTCTCACTAAGTTGCTGAGATCCCCCCTAAGTTGCTAAGGCTGGCTCTGAAACTCTGATCCTCTTGTCTTGACTCAGCCTCCCAAGTGCTAAAATTGCAGGCATGTGCCACCATGCCAGACTGAGAAGTTGACTTTTCTTAAGGCAACTCATCCTATGGAAGAAATGTTTTGAAAATAGATGTTTGGTGGTTATCATTATTTGAACGTTTTGGCAGAAAAATATCCTACACGTAAAAATACTTCTATCTTCCCACTCAAAAAGATATGAATCAGCAGTACTAATTTATCTGAAAATATATCAGTTCTTCTCACAAGTTAAAGAAGCCTATTTTCTTTTTATATTTTAATTCTACATAAACAGTACATTCTAGTATTGTTGATTAAAATATTATTCATAATTTTTCTTAATAAGTTACTAGGCTATCCTATGCTCTGTCTTATAATTCTTCTATAATTGTATGTCATATGCACCCCAAATGAATAATATTGCTAATATACTTTTCATTTGTACATTTAAATATGACAATACATGGTGCATCTGGGTGCAGTAATGCGAATATAATTTCTTCACCACCAACAGGCTGTTTTACCCATATCAAAGCAAATAGTCTCATTTTCCCTGCTGGGAATTTTGCCCAGAGATGCTGGCCCTCCTGTCATTGAGAGTCATAACCCTCTGTGTTACTTCACACTGTGTTAATCAGCACTGATTCTGAGTTACCATACATTCTTCAGTTGTGTAATCATCAGACTTTTTTTAATTTATCAAGGCTAGAATAAATTGATTGACTCTGTTGTTGTACTCTTATAAGGAACTTGGTATCAGTCAGGCCACATAAACTTTTACAGTAAGCCATTAAAACTTTGGGAGTTACTCCTCATTTCTCATGCAACTTTAACTGGCTATTTGAATATTTCTACCATTTTAAGGGTCCTGAGTTCTACTTTTTTTTTAAAATTCTTATCATTTGCTTCTATCTAAATAATTCAAAACTTTTCCCAATCAGGCAATTCCATTCAGGTTTCTGGGTGAAGAGATGGATGGAACCTTTCCTGACATCATCTTGCCTCCTTCCAATGACACAGTCACAACATGAGCCCAGGAAGGACCAATACAGCTTGTTCACGTCACAATTTTCATTTAGTTATTATGGTTGCAAGTGTCATCAAATGTAGGAATGATTAAAATATTTCTGCTCAAAGAAACTCTGACAAAAATCATGATCTTATTATTTACTTCATTTGGATAATAATCATCTAAACTGGTTTCTTATCTCCTGTATTATTAGCCTCGTTCAATTGATTTTTGATTTTATTGAAATAATTTAAGTATTTTTTCCCAACTGGAGATATTTGTGGATATGCAAATGTTATAATTTCCAGTATGTCTAATTTCCTGTCACACTATTAGGCTCAGTATATAATATGATTTCTCTTCAGATTTGACGTTATTATTCCAGCATATTTCAGAATGGAGTATTGCAGATAAGAAGTTTGAAATCAGTCTGATTTTTCCTCCCTGGGTAGATAAGACAGGCTGTTTTTTTTTTGTGCATTGTTTTTTATTTTTGTTTCTTTTTCTCTGAAAGACTTCAAAATATTTTGAAATGTCTCGTGATTTTGAATAGACGGTTATCAATTATTAATCTTACTTCTTGAATTCGAGGTGGGAGTCAACTCTAAGGAGTTCTGATTTGAGTTCTGTAATAAAAAATTCACTGCAGCCGGGCGTGGTGGCGCACGCTTGTAATCCCAGTACTTTGGGAGGCGGAGACCGGAGGATCCGGGTTCACGGCCAGCCTCAGCTCTCTCCCTCTCTCTCTCCCTGTCTCTCTCTCTCTCTCTACCTAGTGAGGCCCTCCGCAACTTCGTGAGACCCGGTTTCAAAATAAAGTATAAAAATAGGGCCAGGGGCGTAGCGCGGAGGTAGAACGCCCCTGCGTTCAATCCCTGGTACCACAAAAAAAAAAAAAAAATTCACTGCAATTGTTTTCCTTGGGCCATCCTTCTTTTTGTATTTATCTGTTGACAATAAACTTGTAACCTTTTAGTTAGCCCTCTAGACTTCGTAAAATAAAGCATATTTTTAAATAAATCAGTAAACTTATATCAACAGAAATTATTTTATTTTATTGTATATAATCACTGTGAAGTTTTTCACACAATATTGTGTTAGTTATAATTTATATCATCAGATTATTTTTGGTGTAATATTTTATATTAATAGGGTTATCTCTAATTTTGTAGTTATATAAGTTTATCAAAAGTCATAATTTCCATCACTAATCTAAGACAGGAAATAAGACAGAAAAACAATTATAAAATAGGGATTAGTAGAGGAGTGGTTTCTAAGTGAGGCAAAAGTTCCTGTTGGGGGAGGGAACAAGAACGCATAACAGACGCATTACAATCTGATCAATAATTAGTTTTCAGTGATGTGTTGCTAAAATCCATTTTCCCTGACTACTTAGTCATGTTTATTTTGCCACAATAAGTCAGTAATAGTTGGGAAGTGTGTAATACCTGTTAGTTCTATATTAGGGCCATATTATTTCTTCTATAACCACTTAGCAATTTAGTAAAATTGATTGTACTTTAGATTCCCAAGGTCAGACAGTTTTGGTTTGGCTCTCAGTTCCACTAGTAAAGCTTCTCACCTTGATTACTTAATCTCACTAAAACTCAGATTTGACATCTTTGAGATGGGGAAAATGATACCCTTACTTCTGTGTTTCAATGATAAAATGAAATTCCCTCTATAAAAGGCTTGGTATTTAGTGGTTGCTCAATAAATGTCAATTTCTCAATCCTCTTTATTTTTCTGTTTACTCTCATATCTACTCAGCCAATCAAAAGGAAAATTTTACTGTCTTAGCTCAAAAAACAGCATTTTCCCCTTTTTCTTTATTAGTTTGATTTTTTCATTGTATTTTATTTGTTTTATTACTTATTTATTGGTGCACTTTAATCATACACCTTGATAAGTTTCAGAGTGGTAGAAGTATACATGTACACATCTCTCATTTAGCTCTCCCTGAATTCCCACCCCCATTCCCTCCCCTTCCCTCCTTCTTGTGCTCAGCATAGTGATTGACTTTGATACTTTGATAAGTTTGTGTATGGACATCCTGTGCATTAGAGTGTTTCCCTCTTCCCCCTCCCATCTCCCTCAGTTAGGTCGCCTTCTTTACTCATCTAAGGTTTTCTCCTTCTTTGCTGGAGTCCCTCCTATGCCCTATTCTCCCTAGCTTCCACATATTAGGGAGAACATCCAGCTTTTCACTTTTTGTGACTGACTAATCTCACTTAGCATAATGTTCTCTTCTATAGGAAAGTCTTTGGTTGCTTTTATGAAAGAAGCATATGCATCCAGGTTGCTTAAAGAGCCTGAGATTTATGTGTCTAGTGGCTAGAATTGTGGGTGAGCATAATTGCAGAAAGCTTCCTGAAGATGATCAAAATTAAAGCTAAAAGATGGCACACATGTAAAGATGTTGTTTGGCAGCTACAATGGGGAGATGCTATTAGGACGTGTATTGATAAAAGGTTTGCATATGCTCACTGTCTCACTCTGTAATGATTCAAGGAAGAGTGCTAAATTGACAAACCACAGCATTAGTGATCTAATATCAAATAGCGTGCTAAGGATCCAAATTACAACATTCATCTCCATTCAAGCAATACGATTAAACAAACAAAAAATAATAAGTTTAGGTTCTCTTAGGTTGAACTCCTTGACCTATTTCACACTGCTCCTCATCCCCCTTGATACGATACTCTCATCTTTCCCCCCCAGAGTATGAATTTTATTTAATTTTATTCATTCATTTTAGCTGGATAATGTATGAGGAAGTTCTATGAAGTTATAAAAATAGATGGTAGAAAATATGACAGGAGCCTGGGGGCACAGTTCAGTGTGCTTGCCCAGCATTTGGAAACATCTGGGTTAGATCCCCAGTACCCAGAGAAACAAACATTCATCAATACTGACTATGTGCTGGTGATCTTATATATTTTTTTCTCTAAGAAGAGGGTGTCACTAATATCTCCATTGTAATACTAGGATAGAGTTGCTCTACAGAGTCTAAGTGACTTCCTGAAAGCCACACAGTTGATACATGGTGGAACACAGCACAAAGCTGACCAGATGCTAGCCAAGTTTCCATTATGTCTAGTAAAACCATTTCTGATAGAAAGTCACCCAACCTAGGTGTCAGTCAACAGGTAAATGAATAATGAAAGTATTCACACAATGGAATGTTACTCAGTCATAAGGAAAAGCAAAATTAGGTCATTTGCAGGAAAATGGATGGAACTAGAGACTGTTGTGCTAAGAGAGGTTAGCCAGTGTCAGAGTTGTATGTTTCCTCTCATAAGTAGAAGCTAGAATGAAAATAGAAAACAAAAGGGACTTCAGATAAGTGAAGAGAGAGATCAGTAGAATAATGGGAGGGATTGTGGGAGGAAGGCAGAGAAGGGAAAAAGGAGGACCGATGAAGGAACAGTTCAAATAATGTTATGCCCATATATGAAGGTGTCACTACCAAACCCACTAACATGTACAGAGAGGGAGATGGGGAAAGTGGAGTAGGATGGGAAGGAAATACACCAAGTGATGTGGACATGCATGCTTGTGTTCCTGTGAACCTCACTATGATGTATAATGACGATGTACCAATACTAATATATATAAAAAGAAAGTGGCTTGGTATTGGCCTCCAGAAGATAGTAGCCTTGCTTGGCCTTGAACTATCGCAGTAAGAAAAACATATTTTGTGGCAATGAACATTAATGTACCTCTACTAAGCTCTGAATGGTAAAATATCACAGCATGGTAATTTGGTGACTATGTAAAAAGAGGGGTAAAGAATCTCTTCAGCCATGATTCTCTGGATGAAACAAAAACTAAATTACTTGCACTGGAATTTCTATTGTTTTCTACTAACCAGCATGACAGCAGCCTCTCTAATATTCAATTTCCAACTTAATATTTCAACATGGATGTCTGATACAGATCACAATATGTACAAAGCAGAAATGCTAATTTCTTTCTCTGCAAACCTACCTCTCTCTTTTTCCAGGCTCAGTTAATTTCACTATCATTTGTGTAGTAGGTAGGACTCAGCATCTAGTTTTAAGTTTTTCTACTACACCAGCAAGTTCTATTCAATCTCCATGTCCTAAACAACACAGCCACATCTCAGCAGTCCACCTTCAACCCTGGAGTCTAAGACAGCTTCACAATTTTCACTTGTGATTGTCTAAATTACCTCTTATCTAGTCTCCTCCTTCTCCTCTTCCTCCTCCTCCTCCTGTTCTTCCTCCTCCTCCTCCTCCTCCTTTTCCTCCTCCTCCTCCTTCTCCTCCTTTTCCTCGTCCACCTCCTCCTCCTCCTTCTCCTTTTTCCCTCTAACACTTGTAGTGTGTCGAATAGTGTCCTCCCAACCTTCATGTCCACTTAGAAACTCAGAATGTGACCTCATTTGGAAATAGAATCTTCACATATGTAATTAGTTGATAATCTGGAGATTAAGTCTTCCTGGATTTAGGGTATGCCCTGAATCCAATGACTGATATCCTTCTAAGAAGAGATGATACAGAGAAACACAAAGAAGATGAGACAATGTGGAGAGGGAGGCAGAGATGAAGCCAGAGGTCTCCAAGACAGGGAACTTCTAGAATCGCAGGTTACCTAGGGAAGGGGAGAAAGAGATATGGGACACTGTCTCACTCAGAATCACCAGTAGGAACCAAGCTGCTCACACCTTACTTTTAAACTTCAGCCCTCAGAGCTGCGAGAGCATAAACTTCTGTTGCATTGGCCACCCGTGTGTGGTAACTTGTTATCCCAACCCTAGGAACCAATTCACCATTATACGTCACCCAGAGTTAACAAAAACTGAAGCAGATAAAATCACTTCCCTCCTCAAAGCCTTTCAAGGGTTACTTCTCGGATCTAGAGCACATGGTCTAGAGCATGGACCTAGCTTGCTCAAGACATGCAGGCTCCCACAGGAGCAGCTCTCTGCCTTTCTGACTCAATCGCTGCTCCCCATCTCTGTCCTCTCTCTCTAAGCACTTTGCCTTTCTGGTTCTATGAATGTGATACATTTGTCTCTGCCTCTGTCTTCTTTGTCAGAAATGTTTTTCCTTCCAAATCTTCCAGTGTCTCCTTATCTTATTTCATTCAGTCACTATTCAGACATCAAGAAGAGTTTCCACTTGGCCTTTCTATCTAAAATTGTCCATAGCTGCAAACAATCCTAACTGCCTTTATTTTTCATGGTTTTCTAAACACCTGAAATTATTTCTTTTATATTTCATTGATATTTATTTTTACTTAAACATAATTTTTCTGTGTATGTGTGGAACTGGGGATTGAACCCAGGGGAGTTCTACCTCCAAGCCACTTCCTTAGCACTTTTTATTTATTTTTTATTTTAAAACAGGGTCTCTCTGAGTTGATGAGGGTCTCGTTGAGTTGCTGAAGCTGACCTCAAACATGTGATCCTCCTGTATCAGGCTCCAAAGTACTGGAATTACTGGCACATGTGACCACACCTGGCTTTTACTTTAATATAATGTAAGCTCCATGGGGTTAGAGTAATGGACTTTTCGAGAGGCCAGGTGTGGTGGTGCACGCCTGTAATCTTAGTACTTGGGAGGCAGAGACAGCAGGATTGCAGATTCGAGACTAGCTTCAGCAACTTAGCGAGACTCTCAGCGACCTAGTAAGACCCTATTTCAAAACAAAATATAAAAAAGGGCTGGGGGTGTAGCTCTGAGGTAGAATTCCCCTGGGTTCAATCCCTGGTTAACACACACACAGACACATATGGGATTTTTCCTATTTATCTGCCAGTGTATGGACAATGATCAAAAGAGGGGTACACAGTAGGTACTTAATAAAATGAATAAAGCAATCAAATGAAGAGTCTCTCTCAAAATTACTAATGAATAATGGCACAGCCTTGTTAAACTGGACTGAGGGATTGGGGAATCTGAAGACTAACCACCATTGACATAAACTTACATTTAAAAATAAAAGGTAAGAATCTGCCTTTCTGAATCCACACATTGTTTCTTTGTCTCATACTCTTGGATTTGCGATTGACACCGGAATCATGGATTCAAGGGAAACAAAGCTCATTTAACTTACTATGTGGCACGTATGAGCACCCTGGCAGGGCCTGGAATCCTTCTTGCTCCATGGTATTCCAGGTCAGGAACGACAACTCTCAATCCAGAGACTGTTGCCTGGTACGCAAAGATTCACAGACATGACAAGAAGCTGAGTGAATGTCAATACACAATAAGCAATTTAGAAAAATAGGTAAAATTACTTTGTTTTTATGTCCTTTATAGTAAAAGAGTCATGTGTGGTGACGCATGCCTGTAATCTCAGTACTTGGGAGGTTAAGACAGGAGGATCACAGGTTCATGGCCAGCCTCAGCAACTTAGGTTCTCAGTAACTTAGCGAGATCCTGTTTCCAAATGAAAAATAAAATAGGGCCGGGGGTATAGCTCGGAGGTAGAATGAACCTGGGTTCAATCTCCAGCATCACACACACAAACACACACACATACACACACACACACACACACACACACACACAAATTAAAAGAAACAAGGAAGACGAAAGGCATCCACTGAAGCACTTGATAAGGAGAGTGGACATCATGCTATGAGTTCACTTGGGATAGGACTCAATTCTTTTCTTTACCACTAATACATCTCAGCTGTAACTTTTTTTTGTGTGTGGTACTTGGGATTGAACCTAGGGGCATTCTGCCTAGGAGCTACACCCCCAGCCCTATTTTTTATTCTTTATTTTGAAACAGGGTCTCACTAAGTTGCTGAGAGCCTCACTAAGTAGCTGAGGGTGGCCGCGAACCTGAATCCTCCAGTCTCAGCCTACCAAGTACTGGGATTACAACCGTGCGTCACCACGCCCGGCCTCAGCTGTAACTTTTTAAACTTGATCAAGGTACTGAGAGGGTGGGTTTTCATGTATTTGCTAAACCTTATATAATTCAGTCTTATGTAAAGTACAATGCGGAGATCTAAAACAACAATAACAACAACAACAACAAATCAGATATCAGCCAAAAGAGTTTTTAGTTTACTATAGATTTTGGCAAGACCCTTCAATTTTTTTTTTTTACTAAAAGTATTATAATAGTCCGCTGTTGCATGAACCGTGTTTTGTTTGCTCATTTTAATTCCCAGTGTCTGAGCAGTAGAAAACTCTATTTCACATAGTGGAGTGGGGAAGAAGAAGGCAGAGACACATGCTGCTTGTGGCGGTGCTACATTAGTGTAGCTTAAAAATCAAAGTCAAGACATATTTTGACACATCCTTCTATAATTAAATGACTGAAAATTATTAACAATTATAATTGAAATTTCTCTTTTAGTGAATAGTCTACCTTGTCTTTTCCCAAAATCATTATGTCATCATTTATAACATATATACATATTGTTATAAATATACATATATACATATGCATATATGCATATATATACCTCCTCCAGAGAATAAAGCATAAAATTACTGACATGCATCATGTGCCCCCACTCTGTTCAGTTATAGTGACTTATTTAAATCACCTCTTTTAAAGATATGGGAAGGATCCTGTGGCTGCAAGATGTAGAAATACCATGACAGTTTATCAATCCTGTCTCTCCAGAAGAAAGAAAAACTGACGATGGCAATGTGGAAATGCCCTGGATTGAGGGAGGACGTCCACAGATCAACAAATATTTCTTGTCTATCAGTGCAATTCCTAGCAACACCAAATGACTGAGATCATCATGTGGTTTCCAGGGAATTAAGCAAAATAAAAGTCATTACCACTTGAATGCCCTGATTTTCACTGTACCTCCAACTTAGTGATATTGACCCAATATGCCTCCACCAATCAAAATATCCTGCATCCTCCATAGCCCTCTCTAAGTATGATATTCTTCCTCATCATGGCCAAATTTTTTGAAAAATAGTCTATATTTGCAATGCTTCTTTCTTTATTATTTTCATTAACCAATGCAATTTTGCAACAAATACCAGCTTTTTACAGAAAGTCCTTTGGTCAGGAATGAAACCCTATTGCAAAAGTAAACTGTAGGTTCTCATCATTTTTGCCTTATCATCTCTCTCTCTTTTTTTTTTGTGATACTGGAGATTGAACCCAGGGGCATTCTACCTTCTAGCTATACCCCCAGCCCTATTTTATATTTTTATTTTGAAACAGGGTCTCAGTACCTTGCTGAGAGTCTCACTACACTGCTGAGCCTATCCTTGCACCTGAGGTCCTTCTGTCTCAGCTATTGAATACACTTATATTCTAGGAACTGGTGTCTGTTATATTTATTTATTTGTTTATTTGCTTATTTATTTTGCTTATTGTAAATTGGTTTCCTCCTTTCTCTGTTGAAACTTCCTCATCTCCTGAAAAATGATCTTTAGCCTTTACTTGTTTCTTACATAGTAATGACAGTTCATATTTGTAATTTTTAATTCCAAGGAATTGCTTTCTGAAGGTCATATCTTATATATACTCAGAAAATTATAACTGTTCATCTTTTACCTCGTCTTCATAAGAATACTTTTGTGAATAACCTGTGATCCATACCCATGACCAAACCAGTTTTGAGTTTCTCACTGAAAGAATCTCTCTTGTCATTTTTAATGTTAGCATTTTCAAGTGTTTAGAACAATGCATGTAGATTGTAATATTTATAAATATTCACAGGCAGTTAATATAGAAAGCTATTGTTTTATTTTTAATTAATCTACATATAAAATGCCTGCAGATTTCTCATTGCTCTTTACCTTGACTATTTCCATAAAGTGAATATGACTAATTGCCAGGGATAATAAGAAGTTAAGGAATTGACCGATGTGTGCATGTATATTCTATCACCCTGAAACTCATCAAGATGTATGATTGCAGTGCACCAATATAAAAATAAATAAAATACAAAAAAGAAGTTAAGTCTGCAAATAAAATAAATAATCATAGAATTTTTCAATGAGTAAGACAGAAAAAAACAAGTTTGATGGATAGCTTTATTAAGTTTGGTGATTGATAGTTTTCAGTGTCACACTGAGAGGTTACAGTGGAGTGAGATGGGAATTAAGGATGATGGTTTGAGAGTGAAACCCTGGCAGGAAGAAGCACAGGGAACCTTGGTCCCAGCCCTCAGTTCAAGTAGAGCTCAGGGAGTGCCATATAGGGCCCTTGATCAATGAATTTACCTTTGGTCAGAGATATGAGGAGCATATTCTCATGTCCCCCACATCTGGTGTTATCTCTAAGAATTTTTTTAGAGTTTGCAATTGTCTCAGTGAACATTCTCATTGCTATAATCCAAAAGGACTGACCACACAATTTAGAGAAAGGAAGATTTATTATATCAACCCTGAGTATCAATACATGCGCTCTTCAAGGGACATTCTTTATCTAACTTTAACATTCTGCCCCTGTGCCCTGAAGAGCTCAAGCCCATTTCAGAATGAAAAATAAATACATTCAGTTCATCTCTAAGAGTTCCCATAGTCTCAACAGATCCAGCATCACTCAAAAGTCCTCAAATCCAAAGTCTTCTCTGAGACTCAAGGTGAACTCTTGGCTGTGAGCTCTTGTAAAAGAAAATAAAAATAAAAAGTAAGTTACATGCATGCAATGTACAATTGCCCAGAGTAAACATTTGTATTCCCAAAGAGAGGAACAGCAACATAGAGAGAAGGAATGGGACCAAAACAGGATCGAAATTCAGCAGAACAAGCATTTAATTCTGCAGCTCAATTTCTGGCATCCGGGGAATATGCAGGGGAAATTCGATCTCCAACGTACCTTGGCAGCCCCACCCCTGTGGACTAGTTGATTGCAATTAGAGGCACACTCTCTCTTGCAGCCTGGCTCCATGGCTCTTAGCTTGTAGCATTTCTTTGAAGTCCTTCCATGTTTCTGGCATTTCTAAATCATGGGTGGTTTTCTTGTAACTTTGTCTTCACCATGACAGCTTCACAAATTGCCCCACTTGTGTCTGCTTGCAGGAATTCTGATGCTGCTATACATTGCCTGGCTTCTCAGGTCTTCCTTTTAAATCTGGGGGGAAGCCTCCACGACTCCTTTTTTTCCAGCAAAGATAGAATTACATGAGCACCCAAATTGACCACCAGCAGGAAAGGTAATCACGCCCTTCTCAATTACTGCTGCCAGACCCTTTTTAATCACCGCTCCTGCTGGGCCTGCCTCAATCATGGCTGTCACTGGGCCTGTCTCCGTCCTGACTACCACAAGTGCCTATCTGATTCTGTATGATGCCAGGGCATGTCTCAAACCTGGATACCACTAGGCCCTTTTCAATCATATCCACCATGGTTGGGCCCTTGTTTCCATGGTTCCACACTTAGGCTTAGACTGTCCAGACTGAATTCTTTTCTTTGTTGTTATGCAAAGCATTCAACTTCCCTTTGGCCATCTTACATCTTTTCACATCACTGTCTCTCTGGGCCCCAGTTTTACACATGCCTTTCTGGCCAAACTGCAAATCTATAAAGTCCTTCTGCTTTGCTTTCTGCTTCCAAAATTCACTGTACAATTGGCTGAATGCAGAAATCAATATCCATAATGCAGTTTGGATACTTTACTATTGTGAAATTTCCTCCACCAGTTTAATCAGTCTATCATCTTTAAATTCAGTCCCACACAGTTTCAGGACACAGGCAAAATGCCGATAAGTTCTTTGCCAGAATGTAACACGTGTGGCCTCTACTCCAATTTCCTATGGAGTCCTCCTTGTGCTCAAAAATCTCCTAAGCATAGTCTCTACCACTTGCCTTTCTATCCACATTCTTGCCCTTCTAACTTCCTCTCACAAAGCAGTTTCAAAGACTCACAAAACACATGGTCAGACTTAGATATAGTAGTGACCCTGCTCCTGGTACCAATTTCTGTCTTAATTAACATTCTCACTACTATAATCCAAGCAGACTGTTCACACAACTGAGAGGAAGGAAGATTTATCAGCTCACAGTTTTCTTGGAGATGATGAGTTCAATTTCTGTGAGGCCAGTTTCTGAGGATCTCAGAGCATGGCGGCAGGGAGTAGAGAGAGGGAGAGAACAAGGCTCTGCTCTCACATGTTGGGGGCTGGAAGCAGGAGAGCAAGCAAGGGGTTTCAAAGACAAAATCACAGTCCCTAAGGCCACACTACCAGGGACCCGCTCTCTTTATCCATACACCACCTTCCCAGGTTACTACCAAATAAATCCATTAGGATGGATTGCACGCCGATGAGATTACAGTCCTCATGTCTTAATTATATCAACCCTGAAAATCAATTCATGACCTCTCCAGGGGACATTCCATAACTACAATCTAACAGAAATCCTCATATCTTTACAACCTAAAAACAAGAAAATTCACATTGAAGAAATAATGGTTGTTATCTAAAAATTCTTGGATGATCTGTCATGCCAAAGATTTTTTTTTTTTGGAAAATAGCAATTTGGGAAGCACAGATTCCTTAAAAAACAGAATATGTTCTTTTTTTTTTTTTTTTTTTCCATAAAATATGGAACGCTTCACGAATTTGCGTGTCATCCTTGCGCAGGGGCCATGCTAATCTTCTCTGTATCGTTCCAATTTTAGTATATGTGCTGCCGAAGCGAGCACAGAATATGTTCTTTTATAGAGTTGTTTAGAAGGCCCCTCTAAAAGCAAAACAAATAAAGAAACTAAAAGGCCTAGGACTGCTGGCTCATGCCTATAATCACAGGTACTTGGGAAGCTGAGGAAGGAGACTCAAGAGATTAAAACCAGCCTCTGCAATTAAGACTCTGTCTCAAATTTAAACTAACACAAACAAAAGTGCTGGGGATGTAGCTCAGTGATAAAGCACTTGCCTAGTATGCAGGAAGAGCTGGGTTTAATCCTTAGCACCAAAAAAAAGAAAAATAATGTGTAAAAAGAAGAAATTTAAATATATTACATAGATTACATAAGTGTGCCATGAGTTATAATAAGAAGATACATTTAGGCTAGGTGTGGTAGTACATGCCTATAATCCTAGTACTTGGGAGGCTAAGACAGGAGGATGTCAGGTTGGAGAACAGGCTCAGCAACTTTGCCAGACCCTCAGCAACTTACCAAGACCCTGCTTCAAAATAAAAACTGAAAAGGCCTGGGGGTATAGCTCAAATTTCAATGCCCCTGGGTCCAATCCCCACTATCAAGAAAAAAGAAGAAGGAATAGAAGGAGGAGGAGGAGAAAAAGAAGAAACCTCTATAGCTCTTTGTTCAAGTATGTGAGCTTAGACTATGTCATTGTCCTAGGAAAAAGTTCAGTTTATTCTATCTTCAGGGTGTTCCTTCTCAGCAAATAGCTGTCTCTTGGCAGGTCAGCAAGGTTACAGAGTGGTCACCATAGCACAAGATGGAGTCTGGGTCACAAAATGGAGTCACTGCTGACAACTCACATATCTTAAAAAAGCCAAATAAGTCTGTGTTTTGTGAATCACTAAGTTCCTCCCTGCTTACTTTTTTATTTTTCTGTGTTTCCTAGACCTTAACTGCATGCAGGTCTGGCAGCGGAGACACTTGGGGTTATTTTGAAGGAGTCTTTGAAATTCCCTGGGCATTCTTGTCTGCAAGAACACAATGTAAATAGGCCCAAGATGTGTCAACATGACTGAAAATTGTGGAGGCAGATGTACCTTTGCATGGAGGTTTCTCTTCATTTACAAAAGTGTGTATTTAAATGGAACTATATAGTATACAGCATTTAAAAATAATTTCAAGCCCAGAGCTTTGCCAATTTTGTTTTAACAGATATTATAAAGTAAAATATTCTAAATGTTTATAACTTAAATAGGTATTAGTTCTTTGGTTCATGAGTATACTTCCCATTTGCCTTTATTGTGTTGACTTGGAAATTTTATGAAATTTTCTGCATTATGGTGCTGAATTAACATTTACAAATTCTAACCTCAAAAATATGAATTTACTGAAAGGGAGAAGTGCCTATCTCAAATGAGAAAGGGTAGCTGGCTAATAGCATTTTATTTGTACTAATGCAATGACCTGAATTTATATCTTTTATTTAACAGCTAAATTTGCTCTGCCTGTAGGAACAGCTATTATGTACCTTAGCAATGGTATTCACCCATGCAGAATCTCAGAGACCTTGAATTAGACTTCTGGCTCCACAGTGGCTATATTTAACCAGCGTTTCAAGAACAAGCTCTACAATTTCTTAGGAGAGTCCCTGATTTCTACCTGTATAATAAACTAACAAAATAGGAGGCTGCTTTTTTTCAATCACACATTGCTTCACTTGTGAAAAATGAAAGGGAATTAAAAAGAAAAATAAACGTGTTTCTAAATTTTATTTACCTCCAATCCAATACTAAGTATTTACATTTTAGGCTGTCATTCAGTTTTGCATCTGACAGACTTACTATAGTCTATACAAATTAGTGATTGAAGTTACCAAATGATTAGTTCTCATGTGTGTAAAATAAACCCTTTAAAAATATCTTGAAATAATTAAAGTTATAGTCTCATTCTCCCTCTGCAGATTGTGAATGAATTGGTCATCTTTTTTATTCTTTTTATGAATGCTAATTTGCAGCTATTAAAACAAACTCCAAAGCTCTGAAGTTCATTTACATTGAGATTGTACATATTATTCTCATTTTCTTCCTTTCTATGGTAAAGAAATACCAAATCTCTCAGGAAATATCTCTTAACACGATTTGGTCACTCATCCATGACAATCTTTCTCTACATGACTGATTTCAATGGAGAATGGCAGTATTTTTCCAAAATACGAACTGTGGCCACCTGCACCATAATCTCCTGGGGCACTTGTTAAAAGTGTCACTCCACACGTTAAGAAAGAAATGATGGGGCCATCTAGTTATCTTCATTTTGAGCCAGAAATCCTGGTAAATCTTTTGCCTAAGACAGGTTAAATTCCACTAGTATATGATATGAATAAAATCAATTTATTAAATGGATTTTTCAAAATGCTCATTTATTCGTTTCCTTGTTGGTATGGTGTTGATGGTGCTAAAATCTTTATTGGAAGCACCTCTAATGATTTCTTCTCTACCTACATTTCCTCTTAGAGCATGTAGCAACTTTTTTAAATGTAATTTTGGATTATAGGAATTCAGTGCAGACTTGCTAATATTTAGAGGACAAAACAGTTCATTTGACAAATTAATCACTGGTTTTATATTCTGGAAAAAGAAGAGATCTTGTATTGAATGATATAGAAAAAGAGACCCCACATTTTGTTTAATTTTCATCAAAAAATTCTTTCTACACCATCATCTATGGAATTCAATATTTTTGTTCATTTCAAAGTAATTAAAATAAATTTTCAATAATATGCAGATTTGAATAACCAAAAACTGATTTTGATATAGCATCATGAAATTACTTAACCTATGAAATTAAATAATCCTTTCTTCATTAGGTTTGTTTGTCTTCTAAGGTGAAATTGCTGTTTAGTGTAAATGAATGGTTAGTGATTTTAGAAAATGTAGGGTGCTCTCTGCAACGAAATATCACATATAAGATCAGGGTCAGCTGGCTTGAATTTATGGATGGGATCCTTGTAGAGGATAGCATTACCCACATGTGTGCTGACAAGATTTCTGCTACTTCTATGGGTCCCACAGCCACCTTGACTTCATTTAATATGCACATAAAATAACCTCAACAGTTATGGGCAAACATACAAATAACTAGCAGCATTTCCAAACACAGTTGGCCTCAGTTTCTTTCACACTTTTTAGAGTAGCATTTAATAAATGCTTTCCAGAAAGCCATGTGTAAATACAAATTTGAATTCATTTTACTTAATTGTTTTATTGCTTACAACCAAAGTCGTTATGATTCTAAACTCTTTTATAATTTTGGATTTCAGAAGCACTGGCAAAGACTGTTAATGAAATGCTTTCAGTCATAATCATGAACATCAGCATCTATGACTGATCTGCCTTGTAATAAATCTACTTTTTTTTTGTGGTACTGGGGATGGAACCCAGGGGCATTCTATCTCCAAGCTACACCCCCAGCCCTATTTTTTATTCTTTATTTTGAAACAGAGTCTCACTAAGTAGCTGAGGCTGGCCACGAACCTGATCCTCTGGTCTCAGCCTCCCAAGTACTGGGATTACAAGCATGTGCCACCACGCCTGGCTGTAATAAATCTATTATTTGGATGTACTAAGATACACTGATGATTTACATTGTGAAACACATTTTGCATATATATGTCATTCTACTAATCCTAATTTAAAAAGCACAGCATATATGAAATTCAGTAGCATTTTACAATGAAAATAAGGTCTCAAAAATCATGTTTATTAATACAGTCATCATGCATTACATAGTACCTAAAATATCTATATACCAAAAATATGTATGTCATAAAAATATAGCAAGCATTAAAATGAAATTAAGTCCATATCATTAGCATGTGTGCAAATAGATTTCAAGTGTGGCCATTTTGTTAGAGCTCTGTTGGGTGACAAGTATGAAGGATAAGTCTTATGTAAAACATGCCATGGAATCAAAATATGAAAAATTGTGCCTCAAAAATGAATGTATAATTTTTAATTGAAAATAAATGTGTCTAGCAATTAATTTTGTCTCCTTAACTTATGAGAGTCAATACAACAGTATAAGTCATGACTATGTTATCAATTGTTCTAATTCATTTTTCTGCTTTGAGTAGTGTCTCCTAACATAGAAACATAGCTACACGATTTAAATCAAACTAGAATAAATATTGCACACATTCAAAGGCATGCACAATTATGTAATATTGATTGCCTATAATGAGGCTATTTAAAATTCCACTGTATCATCCTGAAAAATAAAATTAGCCATAATATTTGTATAATGAATTATTTTGATAATTATAAATTACATAAGACCCTGAATAAAATAATGGTGGCAATCTAACTATACCTGGATATTTGGAGAGGAAAATTAGGATATGTGATAATTTTGTGTGGTACTGGGGATTGAACCCAAGAGTGTTGTAACTCTGAGCTACATCCCCAGTCCTATTTTATTTTATTTTATATTTTATTTTTTATTTTGAGACAGGGTCTCACCAAGTTGCTGCACACTGCTGGCCTCGAACCCATGATCCTTATGTCTTAGCCTCCTAACCACTGAGATTACAAGCATGCATCACTGCACCTGAAAGGGTAATGATTTTTATATAGCATAATTTAAAAAGAATTGGCCATTTCTTTATTTGTGTGAGAAATATTTTTTGGTTGCCTGCTTTTCTAGATACTAAGGATAGAGCCATCAAAAAGAAATGAAAAGAAGAAAGAAAGAAAGAAAGAAAGAAAGAAAGAGAGAAAGAAAGAGAGAAAAGAAAGAAAGAAAGAGAAAGAAAGAGAGAAAGAGAGAAAGAAAGAAAGAGAGAAAAGAAAGAAAGAAAGAAAGAAAGAAAGAAAGAAAGAAAGAAAGAGAAAAGTTTCTACTTCAAATGCCGAAGTGTTCACCATTATTATATCATTGGGTCAATAAGTCTCTATTTTCATCATTTTGTGGAGCATACCTTCTAGTCAGGGACAAGGGGTGGAGACAGTTTTTTGGGAAAAGTAAATATAGTACATGTTAGCTGATAATAAGGGTTTTAATAAAAAAGTAAAGGAAAGTGACATGGTAACAAGTTACAACTGGTTCATACTGACTCTGCGAAATGGAATTATGTTTCGGGGAATTTTGCAAGGTGTTTCCACTATGGGTAATTTCACGTGGCTTTATTGGACATTTTTCAAGTGATAGAAATTAGGAAATTAGCAAAAGCTACATAACAAGCTCCGTATCATACTCACCTCATAGTTTGCTGCTAAGCACTTGCCACTGGAATAGGAAGTGGATATGCAGGGAAAAGGGGCTGGCCTCGAACCTGCAGTCCTCCTGGCTCAGGCTCCCAAGTACTGAAATGACAGGCGTGCACCGCCATTCTTGGCTTAATATTTTTAAGATTAAAAAAATTGGTGATTACTTGGGGCAATCACAGAAAGTGATTTACTTACAGTTTCTCAATCTCGACAACAACCCAACAAGATGAGTTTTACTGCTATTCACATTTTATAGATAAAGAAACTGAGCTTAGAAATGCTGTCATTCCCCAGTCAAGGATTCCATTGTGGATCTGAGAGACAAAAAGTCCTGTGCTCACAGTCCGTAGAGGATGCCGTCTCAAATATTAGTTACAATAGTACATTGTCATATTTTCTAAAAGGTCAGAATTATTTTTATTGGTATTTATTAGAAAAATCAGAGAATATATTGAAATTAAAAATATCTTTTAATATGTCTCACCATCTATTCAATTATGCTGAATTTATGGGTTAAACTATTTAATATATTCAGTGAGAATTCTGGATGTATATTAATGTGATTGCCAAAGAGAAGGACTTTATTACATTACATAAATGTTTCATATGTATTCTAGATATGATCCGCTTTTCAAGTAAAAAAAAAAATTAAAGACCATATTAGATTAATTGGACTCATGCCCAAAGTTTGGCAATCCCAAATACACTTTATTTTCCAGAAGAATTATCACCTTGTGAATCAATAACTAAAAGAATGTAGTTTTATTTTAAAATGAAAATATTGTTTTAAAATGTTTGGGCTGATACTTTCTAAACTGTAGAAGACCTTTGAACAAAAATGCACCACATGAATGATTATTTAGAGATTTTTAAATCAAAGAGTTTGCTTCATATATTTTCCAGTTCTTTAACATTGATTAAAAGAATCCAAGATGTACTTTTACATATAATGTTTTAAAGAAATATCCAGAAATTCAGAAAACATTAAAGTAAGGCTTCCTAATTTGTATATGTTATGCTTTTTGTTATTTTGGTATACACATAGACACACTTGCATAAAGTCACACAAAACTTTCCTATTTACCATATCTTTGAAAGATGATATTTTTCATATTGAATTATTCATAAAATCCTAGGGCTAATTTATACATGAAAGAAAAGAAAAACATAACTCTTGCTCATAAATCTTTATTTATGAACAGAAATCCAAAAGATTTATAATCACTACATTATGGCAAGTTTCTATCATTTGATGTATTAACTTGCAATCATACCCTTAAGTCGAGAAGCTCTGTAATAGTATATAAATCACAGGATATTTGGTTTGGAAAAATCCTCTTGGAGTGATCTTATTTATAACACTGGAGATGGGGTGGGTGATCTCAATAACTTGCTAGAATTTTCAAATAAACCAAACAAGTTTTATGTTAGTGTTACATTTCATTCCTCACTCTCTGTCCAGAAAGAGATTATATCTTCATAAACCACCTGGGTAGATATACAAATTTAACACTTAACAGCTAAAATAGAGAATTGATTTATATCACTCATGTGTATGATAAAATTCTCAATGACACGGGACTTCAAGAAAAACACAGGTTAAGAACTTACTTTTTAATGAAATGAAATTTTCTTAGTCTATATCACATGAATCATTGGAATTTATAATCATACATTTTTGGGTTTACTTTTCCTTTCCATTGCAATTATGCAGGAATAAATACTGTTTTTATACCATCAAGTTAAATTAGACGAGAACATCTTACTTTAATTTAGAATGATTTCTTTTAATATATTTAGTTTATCAGAAGTTCTACCATTTTCTTACCATGTGATCTTGGACAAGTTGTTTTACCTCTCTGTCTCTCAGTTCCATAATTTGTATAATGAAAGCAATAATAGTCATTACATTAAAGGGATATTATAAATTTTATAATTTAGCGCATGTAAAGTTTTTAGGAAAAAATCATTTTTTTGAAACAGGGTCACTCTATGTTGCTTTGCTGGTCTTAAACTTATGTCTCAAGGGACCCTCCTGGCTCAGCCTCCTGATTAGCTGGTACTGCCGATGTGTACCACTACACTGGCTTAAGGAAAGATTTTACATAAAGTATACAGTGAAGCTGGGCGTGGTGGCCCACACTGTAGTACTGTAATCCTAGTACTTGAGGATCTCAGACAGGAGTCTGAGATGGGAGGGTCACAAGTTCTAGGCCAGCCTCAGCAATTTAGTTAGGTCCTTTAGCAACTTAGTGAGAGCCTGTTTCAAACTGAAATAATAAAATAGGGATGGGGGTGTAGCTTGGAGGTAGAATGTGTCTTGGCTCAAAAGAAACTGCACATGATAAGACCGCAGATACAGAAGCAAGTATCACACAGTCAGACACCTTTTGATTATGGTGACCACTTATGTCTTTGTCTCTTTACCTTTCTTCAACCAGGTTCCCACCTCTTCATGCAGACTGTTAGTTTCTTTGTGACTCGTTGTCTCTAACAACTACACGTATTAGATGTTGGCTAGAAGCTACAAGAGACACTATTCTAGACCTTTTTTCAGTGTCTCTAGCCTGATGCAGACAGCTACTGAAGTTCCATGATTAAGACACAGGAGGATGCTCAAAGACCACACTCCTTAACTCAACACACTTTTCTTAGTAGTATCCTACTAAGTATATTTCGTATATTAAACTAAAGTATATTTTAAAGAATATACTAAAGTATATTCAGGAACATAAAAGAATATGCTAGAGTATATTCAACTCAATATACTTTTCTTAGTAGTATCCTAAAGAGGCAAAGATATCTCCCGAGATTATAAAATTTAGCTTTCCTTGAGAAAAACAAACCAACATGATTTTAAACGAAAATTAAATTAAAAGCCAACTATACATGGAGAATGAATGTGTGTTCCACCCATCACCTCGGCTTTGGCATTGCCATTTCTAAAGCAACCAACTTCATCATACTCATGTGGAGGAATAACTGTGGAATTCTATTCCTCAATTCAAATCCATTTCAAGGAACTCCATTAGATGTAACTGTTTTCTACTTTACCCCTGAGGGCATGGTCCAAATTTTATTCTGTTCTCTTTATTTCTTCCTTTGATTTATTGATTGGAGAGTCAGGCAAAGGAAAGATGTTACAGACTACAAAATTAAAAGCATAATTAAAAGAACATTGATTTTTATACTGCTTATCTACACACACTAATTTTATAAACAAAATATTAAAAACTAAAAACTCCTGTGTAGAGAATTGGTTAGATGTGCTTATCCTTGTTATACAGATAAAATAAATGGGAGATTTTGCATGATTAGTTTCTCTAAAAATATACTTTTTTAAAAAATAAATTACACAGAACTGGGACAATTTATATAAAATAAATCAAATATGCACCTGATCCTTGGTGCTTATAATTGAAAAGATCAATGACAGTGACATGAACACTTTTAAAAATGAAAATGGAGTGTATAACTCATCCTTCTAGGTAATGAAAGAGGCCACAAACTGAGGAATAAAATACCTTTGTCTCATGTGCTTCTATGGTATGCATGGATATGTCCAGAATGAAGACTACCTTCATTTTTCCAAGTGAAAGAAAGTTAATGTAAAGAGTACATAGATAAGAATATAGATGATTTTTACTTGCCTATTTTAGAGGGAAGGGGGATTTCGCCTTGCCCTTTGAAGGTTAGTCTGCTTAATAAACTGACAATTGATTGACAGGAGAAAAGACATGCATATTTATTACTGTGCATAAGCACAGGAGAGCAGAGGACAATGCTACTCAATAGACAAATGAGATGTAGGAACTTACACACCCTTCTTCACCCATGAGAGAATAATGAGGATATGGGCAATGTGAAGGCTTAAGAAATTATTTTTAGGGAAAAATTAATGGACCCAATGCACAGACAAGAGCTTGTGATAGCAATACCCTGTGTCCTGAGGGAGATGAGGGGTAGAGTTGTCACCATTCAAATAAAATGTCCCAGGCAATTTCCGTGAATCCTGAATCTCTCAGAGAAATAGATGAGGAGTTCTGTTTGGACATGGTGTCAACACTTAGTCTCTTTCTTTCTTTTTTTTTTTCTTTTGTGGTGCTGGGGATTGAACATAGTGGCATTGAACACAGTTCAACTACACCCCAGTCCTATTTTATTTTATTATTTCATATATATATATAGAGAGAGCGATTTTATTTTATTATTTCATATATATATAGAGTACCCAGGGGCATTCTACCTCTGGGCTACACACCCAGCCCTATTTTATTTTTTATTCTTTATTTTGAAACAGGGTCCCACTAACTTCCTGGCAGCCTTGAACCTACAATCCTTCTGTCTCAGCCTCCCAAGTACTGAGGTTACAGGCATGCACCACCAGGCCCAGCTAACTCTTAGTCTCAGTCTCGTCAGTGCTTACTATTCCTTGGTTATTTGGTGAGATTCTGAGGGAGGGGGTTAAAGACAATTGGTCTCCTTTGGAAGAAGCTTCCTCAGACCAGGGAAAAAACCTATCCCTGCAATTAGTTTCCAAAAACAAAATAAGAAAAAAACAAAAACAATGATCAAGAGACAGATGTAGGCAGGGTGGGTTAGATAGACATTAGTTCCACTCTGGGGTAATATTTTCTGAGCCCCACATCACACAAAATGATTCAAGATCATGAACTCTTTCCTGCTCATTTTACTAAACTTCCAGTACATTCCTTCTTGCCTCTTCCTTCCTATTTTTTTAACATAACTCTAGTTATTACTAGTTCACTTTGATCTCTTGTAAATTACCTTTGAGGTGGACACACAGTTATTTGTCAGCTTGCCATAGATTTTCCTTGTCTGGGGTCAAAGATATTCTATTTATCTTGATAGATGATTTCAACCATTGTTTAAATTTTAATGCAATCTATAGAAAGAAAAATAAATATGTTGTCCCCTTATATGAGTACCACCTCACAAATGTATGAATACATGCAGGTATTGTGTGTGTATCCATATCTGTTTATATACACATATATCCATGTTTGTGTACAAATATTTCAGTTTAAATATAAAGTGGTGAAAAAGAATTTGAAATCAATAACTTTATTTATTTAGGGATGCTAATATATAAAGAGTGAATATTATAAAGCAGTAAATAACATAAGAAATACTTGTGCACATTTTTTAGTCTTTGTCACATCGATATAGGGATACTGTGGAAGAAATAAGCAGTGTTTTCTTCCCATGAAATAAAAAAATATGGAGTAAGATATTGTATGAGAATTTAGTCATGTGAATTATTGTTATGGAATAAAGGAGAACTATGTTTTTAATAACTAATCTTTTCCTTTTAGAGGCTTATGAGCAGCTGTATTGGTTTACAGGGTCTGTAAAAAATAAAAACCCATTTCTAGCCAAGACCTAGGATTCTTTTTCTCTGACTCAAGCCCTTTTTTGGATACATATTCAAGCCACTCTTGGATAGTATAAGGATATTTCAGCAGGGTGGTGATTCTGAATTTATTGCTACCTAGACCATTAGGAGATTGCCAATGAATTTAGAAAATTATGTGTGAAATTATTTGTGCTATATATTTTAAAATCAATTGTGTTCATTTTATTCATAGAGCTGATGTTTCTCAACCATAATTGTTCTACAAATGGTATATCTTAACCTCATCTATCCGTGTTAAATATTATAAGATGAACACCTTGAGAAGTCTGTATAAATCAATATATTTCACTATAAGAATCCCTAAAAAGTATAAGTAAAAATTCTATTAATATTTATGAACATCAAGTACTTGGCAAAATCTAATAAAAGTCAAGATGAAAATAACTGTCATAAAGCAAGGTGTTCCAATACCTGGACAGGTTTCTTAGTTACACATTTCCAGAGAAGTGAAGTCAGATGGACAGATAGTCAATATGAGCCTTTATTTCATTGCCTGGTTTTACCAGATTTGCTTCTAGACAACATTTGTATTTACTAATAGTACAAAAATGAGATGAATAAATAGAATGTGAAGGTGTTTTAACAAGTCCTAATGGCTTATTAGAAGTGTTGGAATTTTAAAATTGCATTATTTTAAAAGTTCTGCACTCAAACTTTCTCAATAATGTTACAAATGAAAAAGTTAAAACTTAGATATTAAGTCACAAAAATGAGTAAATGCTTATTATTTATGGAAAAATAGTTTTTTTAGTATAGTAACTCAAGCAAATAATGTTTTTTCTTACATTTGATGAATCTTATTTTGTGTGTGAGCTTTGACCTTGAACTCTGACTTATAGTAGATTCTTATGTAATTTTTTATAACTTTATTAACATTTTCATATTTTCTCACTCAATAATTTTCAATAATAATTTTTAATATTTTCTCATGTAATAATTGTCAATAATAATTTGAAGCCTTTACTTCATAATAGGTCTCTTTTATTGGACTAAGTTTTTTCAGATCATTTGTATCAGAAATCTAAAATAATTTGTTACACCCATTCTATAAGACTGGTAGTATTTAATTTTTCACAACTTGACTATGATATCAAAACTATCAAATTTTCAGTTCTAGAATTTGAACTAAGTTTTACTTTTTCTACAATCTGGAACTATTTCCTACTTTGAATTGCTTATTATAAATCATTTTCCTCTAAAATATTGTTTAAATAACTTACTTATAAAAACATTATTAGCCGGGAGTGGTGGCGCATGCTTGTAATCCCAGTACTTTGGGAGGCAAAGACCGGAGGATCTGGGTTCGCAGCCAGCCTCAGCTCTCTCTCTCTCTCTACCTAGTGAGGCCCTCCACAACTTCGTGAGACCCAGTTTCAAAATAAAGTATAAAAAATAGGGCCGGGGGTGTAGTGCGGAGGTAGAACGCACCTGGGTTCAATCCTTGGTACCGCAAAAAAAAAAAAAAAAACATTATTGATAATACTCAAACATAACATAATTTTTATTGTCTCAAGACATAATTTCTACTAATTAATTCTTGTTTTAATTTCTTGTGCCTTTGGGGTCTTATTGAAGAAGTTTCTACCAGTGTCTATATGTTGGAGTGTTGGACCTATGTCTCTTCTAGTAATTGCCAAGTCTCTGGTCTAGTTTCCAGGTCTATGAGTTGACTCTTGTGCAGGTTGAGGAGGTGGGGTTTATTTCCAGTTTTTCTACCATGGATAATGAGTTTTGATAACACCATTTGATGAAAAGGCTGTCTTTTTACCAGAATATGTTTTTTCGTCCCTTTGTCAAAAATCAATTGTCAGTATGTGTGTGGATTTGTTTCTGAATCTTCTATTCTGTTCCATTGGTTTATGTGTCTGTTTTTGTGCCAATACCATGCTGTTTTTATTACTATGGCTCTGTAGAACAGTTTGGAAGTCAGATGTTGTGATGCCTCCTGCATGGTTCCTATTGCTGGGAACTGTTTTGTCTATTCTGGATCTTTTGCTATTCCATATGAATTTCAGTACTGATTTTTCAAGACCTGTAAAGAATGACCATGGTAGTTTAATAGGGATTACATTGAATCTGTAGATCACTTTTGGAAGGATGACCATTCTTATGATATTTGTTCTTCCTATTCAAGAGCATGGGAGATCTTTCCATCTTCTAAGCATTAAATTGAGGTGCTTCTGTGCAGCAAAGGAAACCATCAAGAACCTTAATAGAGGTTAAGATCTTTGCCAGCTACTCCTCTGACAGAGGACTAATATCTAGAATATAAAAAGAATTCAAGAAACGTACTGCAATAAATAAATAAATGAACCAGTAAAAATGGGCAAGTGAACTAAATAGACACTTCAAAAAAGAAGAAATATAAATGGTCAATAAATATATGAAAAAATGTTCAATATCATTAGCAATCAGAGAGATGTATATTAAAACTACACTGAGATTTTACCTAACCCCAACTAGAATGGCAATCATTAAAGACACAGATGATACTAATTGCTGGCAAGGGTGTGGGACAAGTAGGAACTCTGATACATTGTTGGTGGGATTGCAAATCATTGCAGACTCTTTGGAAATCAGTGTGGAGGGTCCTCAGAATATAAATGAACCCAGTATATGACCCAGCTATACCACTCCTGGGTATCTACCCAAAGGAATTGAAACTGGACTACCATAGTAATGCATGCATATCTATGTCTGTGGCAACACACTTCACAATAGCCAAAATATGGAACCAGCCTAGGTGTTCATCAACAGATGAATGCATTACAAAATTACAAGATATACACACAATGGAATCCTACTCAGCCATAAAGAAGAACAAAATTATGTCATTTGAAGGAAAATGGATGGAACTGGAGTATTATGCTAAGATTCATCAGTCCCAAAAAGTGCAAGGTCAGATGTTTTCCTTCTGACCTTGTGGAGGCTAGGGAGAAATTGGGATACAAAACTGACTCTTGACAAAGGAGGGGAAACCCTAATGGAGATGGAGGGGGCTAAGAGAGGGAGGCGGGAGGGGGGAAGGAGACTGGATGAAGAAAACACTTCAGTGGACATGATGTACCCCCAAAATTATCAATGCCAATCTCAATGTTGTGCAGGGAGAGGGGAGGGAGTGGAGCGGAAGTCGGGGGTAGGCTCACCAAGTACTGTGTGCATGTATGTCTCTATCACTCTGAACTTTATCATGATGTATGATTACAATGTACTAATAAAAACTAAATAAATAAAAGAAAGAATTTCTAACTAATATTTTTCCTAAAAAATAATTTCACATAGTTCCTGCCATCTCTGTGTTGGAATGAGGAATTCAGAATAGCACCCCTGGGAACTCTTTCTGGAAAACACATATTAGCATGACAACTTTCTGAGTTAAGACTCTCCAGTAAACTGACAAGAGAAAGCATTTCAGATTTTTTTAAGCTTTTTAAAATTTATTTATGTATTTTTTGTCCTGAGGCTCAAACCCAGGGCCTCACGTATCCTAGATATGTGCTGTATCACAGAAGTACATGCCCAGCCACTGGGAATATTTTTAACAAAAGGAAAATATTTGTTAAACAATCTGGCATACTATGGTTAAGATGTAGTAAAGGTATGGCTGGTTATGTAGACTTGTCCCCTTTCTGCTACACACCAGGGCATCCCTTGGAGGAAGGGTCTCCAATCAATACCCTGCACCCAGGACAATTAGCCAGGGGACAGAAGAAGGATGTACTGTCAGCTACTTAGTGAGGCCCTCCACAACTTTGTGAGACCCGGTTTCAAAATAAAGGCTAAAAAAAATAGGGCCAGAATCCCTGGTACTGCCAAAAAAAAAAAAAGGAATATAAACTATAAAGCAGCTTACAAGGAATATTTAACCTATAAATATCAATGAAATGATCTGAATAAATAATAAATAACCTAAATGATTCATGTGGTATATTTCTAGTTACCATAACACAGTTTGAGTTCCAATTTTAGGTGATATTAAAAATGATGAAGCTTAACATTTAGATGACTGAGAAAATCTGGAATAAAGATGATTAGTGCTCTCTGATAGTTATATAAAACATAGTATTAAAGATAGCAATTGATCATGGAGACTTCAAGTAAATGCCTAAGAAAGGGAATATAGGCAAATCTTTTTTTCTGAAATTTGGGGTGACTTATGTGTATGTTTGGTGACTGAAAGAGCATAGAAGGTATTTATTATGTGGGAATGATTAAAAAGTTATAAACATGAGACAACTTAATCATGGAACTGACCAATTTATCATTGGGGCACAGAGGAGGAAATTCCCCTGTGGAAACCATTTTTGGAACAAATTTAGCACATGATTGTGCCTCATAAGTAATCGTGTTTAACATTCGCTTTAGAGTCAGAGTCTTATAGTCCACCCACAGCGTCTGCAGGGGGTATCAGCATCAGATCAGGAAATTGACAACAGGAGATGGATCAAGGACACCTCCCCTCAGCAAGGTAAGACTAGGTCTCTATACAAGAGGATCTGGGCATCTCCTTTTACTCCTGTCTGCCCGTACCAGGGGATCTGCGTGGACCTGGTGTCTCAGAGCCAGGTAAGGGTCCTTTCCTGCACCCAGCAATGAGTGTGATGTAGAAACAACAGTGAGAAAACTCTGAACTGGGTCTGATATGAGAGTTTTAAACTAGACCAGACTAGGTTTTAATAAACAGCACAACAAAAAGTAGTAATGGAATTTAAATAGCTTGGTGTGAATGGTTCAAAAAAAGCACAAAGGATGGTTTTTGAAAGGGCATTTTTACAATACCTCGCTAAGTTGTAACTAACCAATAAAGTATCAATAAATGGATTATGTATGATGGATTATGTATGTTACCTCTGCAGAATTCTTGAGTAAATGTTTCTATTGAGCAAAGATGGTTTAAAATTTTTTATCACTATCATGTGTGTCTGTATCTAAAACAAAACTAAATAATAGGCTGGGCGTGGTGGCGCATGCCTGTAATCCCAGCACTTGGGAGGCTGAGACATGAGAATAACAAGTTTGAGGACAGCCTCTGCAAATAGTGAGACTCTCAGCAACATAGCAAGACCCTGTTACAAAACAAAAAAAAGGGGGGGCTCAGGGTGTAACTTGGAGGTAGAATGCCCTTGGGTTCAATCCCCAGAACCACACACAAAAAAGAAAAATAAAATAAAATAAAAATAGTAAGAGTATGTGTCTTATATCTGGAGTCAAAATCCTCATGTTTCACAGTAGTACATGTACTACTATAAATGATAATGTTGGCTTTCATTGTTTGAATAGAATATTGCATTTTATAAATGGACAAAATTATGTAAAATTTATGATATTTCATGTCATAAGATAGTTTACTGCAACTTTGTGATTGTTTTATAGTTACAATTTTAAGTGAATATTTTATTGTGTTTTGTCAAATTGATGTTTGTGGCAGTATTTTGTTCTAGTTGTGAATTATTCTCTCTGATACAACTTGCCTCCAATTATTTGCAATCAATTTTATTGAATTGCTGAACCATCTAGATAGGTTATGTTTGATTGTAGCTAGACATTGTCTTCATTGAAAAATATTAGTTTTTGTATTACTTACTGTTCTTCTTTAGAACAGGAAATGCCATTTATATGATATATATGAAATAATATAAGCCAAAGTTACAAGCCTTAAGTTATCTCAGACATTTTACTTCCCTCAAGACAACTTATTTTTTGATTCACTGTTTTCATTAAGTTCTCTTTCTAGCAAGTGTTTAACTTTAATGCCATTTATTTTTATGGAAGAAATCTTCTCTGATGGGAGTCAATTCTACTCAGTATCTCGCATATAGGTATGTGACAGTTTTGCTTTGTTTTAATTTTATAGAATGTATTTGTTTCTTTTCTTTCAGCTCTAATCCAACAAAAATTTGACATAAATATATTTTATCACTGCACAAAAATGCATTGAAAATAAAAACAAGGTGGTCTACAGCAATGTCAATGTAGCAATTTTGTTGTACCTGAAATTATTAGAACACATTTTTTAATTCACAAGACAAATTTTCCTCTGTTCACAAACAAGAGTAGTAAACAAGACTGACAACAAAATTACGTCATTTGCAGGGAAATAGATGGAATTAGAGAACATTATTCTAAGTGAGATTAGTCAGTCACAAAAAGTGAAAAGTCCGATGTTCTCCCTAATAAGCGAAGCTAGGAAGAAAAGGGCATAGGAGGGACTCCAACAAAGATGGAAAAAACCTCAGATGAGTAAAGGCGACCTAACTGAGGGAGATGGGAGGGGGGGAAACAGAAACACCAAAATGCACAGGATGTACATACACAGACTTATCAAAGTCAACTACTATGCTGAGCATGAGAAGGAGGGAAGGGGGAGGAATTGGGGGTGGGAATTGGGGGAGGGTTAACTGAGCGATGCATGTATGTATACCTCTACCACCTTGAAACTCATCAAGATGTATGATTACAATGCACCAATAAACAAATAAAACAAAAAACTTTCAAGATCTATTAACTAATAAATTGAAATTATTTTTCCTTAGAACATTTTGTTTCCCTAAAATATTTAAGCAAATATGTTTTCTATATACTAGAAGAAATGATTCATGTTAAAATTAATAATTAGGAGAAACAAAATTCAATTTACTGTGACAATATACTTAGATTTTATTCTTCCTTTGTTCTTCCTTCCTTCTTTCCTTCCTTCCTTCCTTCCCCCTCCCCAGCACAGGCTAAACAAGCATTCTACCACTAAGGTACATATTCACTTCTGATAATATCCTTAGGGAAAGAAAGTATATTGTTTTGTAATTAATGATATCACCCATTTCCATGTATGTGAATATTTTATAAAACTCATATAATTTAAAATATGTCTTGTCAAGATAGAGAAATTATTAAAACAAAATAAAATCTATTTGAAAATTAGGATGGCTCTCTCAAGTGCTCAGTATACATTTTTCATTTTCTTAAATCCCACTGATGAAAAATTTAGAGGTATAGAAAACGAAAAAGAGGATTACGGATTGCACCAGGTTCCATCAAATGTTCATGGTTATAACTATCTCACCATAGATAAGATGGATATTCTGAATTAATGGCTCAGCAGAGACTTTCATCCTTTCTTTCTAGCAGAAACTTGATATTTTAAAAAGGGGTCAAAGTGTTCAAAAGCAGAAAACAACTCTTGCTTTGTAATCACTTTTAATTATCGTCAGCCCCTTTGCTAGAAGCTGGCCATTGGACTTAAGAGGAATTATGCCGGGGGTGGTGGTAGATCTGGGAAGGATTGCGCTTTCGTGGTAAAAGACACTGAAGCTTTCTCCACTTTTTCACTTTCTTAAAGCATTTACTGTGGATACAGAAGTCATGGAATAACCATACAAAAAGAATGTGAAAAACAGTTTGACATACTTAAGGGTGCTAAAGGGTCCAGAAAGAGTTGATCAGTCTTTGGTGACTTCATTAAAATTTCAGTGGGTTCACATCTTGCTGATTGCTAATGAAGTTGAACATTTTTTTGTGTGTATTTATTGGCTGTTTGTATCTCTTCTTTTGTGAAGTATCTATTCAGTTCAGTTGCTCATTTTTTGATTGGGTTATTTTTTTTTAGTGTTGAGTTTTTTAAGTACTTTGTACATTCTAGATATTAGTCTTCTATTAGCAGAATAGCTAGCGAAAATCTTCTCCCATTCCATAGGCTCTCTACCTAGACCCTTGATGGTTTCCTTTGATGAGCAGAAACTTTTAAGTTTGGTGCCATACCATTTATTAATTTTTGTTTTAATTTCTTGAGCTTTGGGGGTCTTATTGAGGAATTTTCTACCTGTGCCTTATGAACTACATTATGATGTGGGACTATAATGAACCAATTAAAGTATAAAAAAATTCAATGAAAATGTAGAACAAGCTTAATCATGACTGCCATGAAATATGGGGCCATTAGAATGTGATAACCAGAAGTAGAAAAAGCAAGAGTTTCAGAATTGAATTGATTGCCCCGGAAACAATCTGTTGGAGTACAAACTCACATTATCTCAGAATGTGACCATATTTGGAGAGAGGGTTTTCACAGAGGTAATTATGTTAAAATGAGGTCACAGGGCGGGATGTAATGCGATATGACCGGTGCCCTTTTACAAAGGCGGAAACTTAGACACAGGTACAGACATGCACAAGTACAGACTCAGGGAGAATGATACATGAAGACAGCTATGGGCCAACGGCCAAGGACTATCAGACTTGGGGAGACACAACACGTCCTGGGTCACGTCCTTCCCCAGTTTCTTTAGAGGAGCACGTACCTACCAATGCTGTGACTTCAGGCTCTGGCCTCCAGAACTGTGAGACAGTAAATTTCTTTTGTCCTAAACCACACCATTAGTGTCATTTTATTACAGCAGGAAAGTAATATAATAATTCAGTAATAAAAGTGAATTTCTTCATTTAATGCCTTAAGAGATAAGGTGGGAAGACTTTTAAATAAATCCTACTAATAAAAATCGTTTAGTTGAGCAAATCACTCTATACACAAGGAAGGTAATAAAAATGAGGATTTTCTACAATAGGGCTCATATTAATTCTCAGTCTTTAAGAAAATCTATAATAAAAAAATCAGCATTTGTTCATTAGATTCCCATAGACTTAGGCAGCAATGAAATATCTTCAAATTTCAGCCCATTCACAGTACACCCTTCAGATCGGTTTACTTTGATGTTTTTATAATGCAATCATCTAATCTATTCTCAATCCATGCTTTCTTATTCATTCAGTATAACAATGTCATATGATTTATCTTTTGAAATATGGTGATGTTTTCCAAAACTGTATATGATTCACAAATTGCTTTCTTCAGCAGAGGGAAATGTGAGCTCATTTCCTGCCAGAGTGACTGCAAAGGAGACATATTAAGATGGTGCTAGTTTTACCTTTTTATGGAAAAGAATATGACATTACTGTCATTTTTGTTACAAAGGTTGAAAGTGCAAAGGTCTAATGTTCATCTATTCCAGGATGACAGAGTAACAGTTAAACATTTAAATAATGGTAACATTGTATTCTGTACAACCTTGGCTAGAATGAATTCTAAGCAGTTGACAACAAATCATTTTATTCTACATAAATCAACAGTTAGTGGACAGATCACTTCTTTTTTGTGTGGTACTTGGTGCTGGGGATTGAACTGAGGGCTATTCTACCTCTGAGCTACATCCCCAACCCAATTTTACTTTTTGTTTTGAAACAGGGTCTTGATAGGTTGCTGAGAGTCTCACTACTTGCTGAGGCTGTCCTCAAATTTGCAATCCTCCTGTCTCAGCCTCCCAAGTACTGGGATTACAGGCAGGCACCACCATACCGACAGCAGATCACTTTATTAAGTGGTTTTTCTTGACAGTGAAAAATTCTATTACATGATGTTGAGAAAATAAATTATTAGATATGCTTTAGAAATACTTTATTAAATGGCATCAAAGAAAAGGTATGCAATAAGATACTTTCCCAGTTTGGACTAATAAAATAGCTATATTCATAACAGTTAAGGGTTTTATTAATGTGTCAGTGCTATTTCTAACTGTTTTAAAGGGAAACGATATGAATGAGTCTTCAGCAGGCCTTTACTTCTCTTGTAACTTCTTTGTCTAGAATGGCTTATTCTCAGATGGAGCCCACGGAATATACCATAACATACCAAAGACTTTGTGGTTAAATACAGTTTGAAATTCTATGTGCAATATGCCCATGATTCACAAAGTAAATAAGCATGTTAAAGGCAAGTAAATATTCTACTACAGTGAAAACTTATGTAACCTTGCTTAACTTCCAGTTTCCCAAACTTACTCTACTACAGACCAAGTGGCCCATACCTGTAATCCCCATCCTAGGAAGCCTGAGAGAAGAAGATTGAGAGTTCAAGACCAGCCTCAGTAATTTAGTAAGACTCTCAGCAACTTAGTGAGACCCCCAGTTCTATTGATTGAGTGATTGATATATTTTTGTTTTGAGACCCTGTTTCAAAACAAAAAAAGGGGGGCTGAGGTATAGACTGAAGTTAGAACAGCCCTGGGTTCAATATCCAGTACCACAC
>PVJS01018463.1:0-34839 GCA_004027185.1 Glis glis | reverse complement strand
ATGCGCTTTCCTCGGAACGAGTCGCACACACTCTACGCGGCTTCTCCCTTTTTATCTAAGTCCGCACCTATCAGAATTCTGCTGCCTACATTCAGGGCAGGGCTTTCTCTTTAATCTGCTGTTACACACCCAAAATCACATAATCTTGGGTGTGTCATGATCAGGTCAAGTTGACAACTTAGATTAACTATCACAGTAGCTATGCGTCTTTTGCCTCTCTATCCATAATTTGAGTCCCTTGGTCAAAGGGATGTTGTATGGGATAGCAGGACAATGGATAAGCCCACAGATAGTGGTCCTGACAGAACCACAGAGAATATAAAGGAAATTATAAATACAGAATACATGTTCATTCCCATCAACCTTAATTTCTGTTTCTCCCTCCATCTTTAACTCATGAAGGATGAGGTCAAACATAAACAATCTTTCCCATTGGCCACTAGTATCTCCATATATATAAAATCTTCAACACAAGCTTCTGCTCTTGGCAGGTTGAGGGCTTAGCAGAAATAGAAATCAGGTCGGTCTTAACAAAAGGAAATCTTATGTTGTTATACACATGTATAGCCGCTATCCCTGTTATCACAGCACTTTATGCATGGACTTATTGAGTAAGAAGTGAAATGGCTAGAAAAAGAGGTTGTCTGACATGCACAGGACATATATTAAGTAGATGGACATTTATATTAGATGTGAATATCTTGACATCCTGTGCCTATTTCAAGATAGCCATCAACATATCTCTCATGAAATCTGTTATCTATATTCTAATCCTATTCTTACTGTCTGTTTCAATCAGCTCTCTCAACACTGTGGCCCAAAATACCTGATGATCAAACTCAAAGGAAGGAAGACTTATTTGCTCACAGTTCTGGAGAGTTCAATCCATGTTAGACCAGTTTCCAATCAGGAGCTGGGGTTGCAGGTCCTCAGGGCATAATAGTGGGGAGCAGAGAAGAGGAGGAGAGAGCTTGTTATAGGCACATCCCAGCAGAGGAGAAGAAGCAACAGCAACAAGCCTGGGACAACCCTGTCCCTGGCTATACCCCCAGCAGGGACCCTTGCCCAGCAGCCAAGTCCCACCTACAACATGGCTATCTTATCTACCACATGAGGTCTGGGGGCCTTTTATATACAAACTATAACACTGTCCATGGTCAATCTGTCATAATCTTTGATTAATTAGTGTAGATCAGTATGTCAGGTCATCTCTCCTTCACACGAAGTAGATGTAGACATAAAGTTTAAAGGATTGCCTTTCAGTATTGCCTTTCTGATCCACCCTTGAGTAGGTAATAGTACAGTGCCCATCCACATCCAATTGGTGCTGGCATATCAGAAATTGCAGGGGAAAATCCATGTGACAATTAATATGTATGGATAGAAAAGCTGCAAACTATAGCAGAAGAATCTGAGCTACCACTCAAACAGTTTACTTGTATTTTCTGGACATGCTAAGACCCAAATTTGATATGCCATTTTATTATCTCTTTATTCATTCATTCATTTATTTATTCAGTGGTGCCGGGGATTGAACCCAGGGAGATTCTACCTCTGAGAGACACCCCCAGCCCTATTTTATTTTTTTATTTGGAAACCGAGTCTTGCTAACTTGCTGAGGGTCTCTCTGAGTTGCTGAGGTTGGCTTCAAATCTGCATCCTTGTCTTGTTCCTAATTTAAAGGGAATTCTCACAATTTTTCCTCATGCAATATGATGTTGGATTTGGATTTATTGTATATTGCCTTTATAATATTGAGATAAGTTCCTTCTATTCCGATTTTCTCGGTGTTTTTAATATGAAAGGATGTTGGTTTGTGTCAAATTTTTTCAGCATCTATTGAGATGATCGTGTCATTTTTGTCTTTAGTTCTACTTATGTGGTGAATGACATGTATCAATTTGCATATACTGAACCAGTCTTGCATCCCTGAAATGCAACCAAAAGACTTCTAAAGCTGATTAACAAATTCAGCAAAGTAGCAGGATACAAAATCAACCTAAAAATATCAGTAGCTTTTCTATATGCCAACCATGAATCCACTGAAAAAGAAATCCAGAAAATAGTTATATTCACAATAACCTCAAAACAATAAAATGCCTAGGAATAAATCTAACCAAGGAGGTAAAAACCTCTACAATAAAAATTATAAAACACTAAAGAAATAAACTGAAGATCTTATAAGATGGGAAGATCTCTCATGCTCTTGGATAGGAAGAATAAATTTTATCAAAATGGCCATTCTACCAAAAGTGATCTACAGAGTCAATGCAATCCCTATCAAAATACCAATGTCATTCTTCACAGACCTAGGAAAAAATAGTCCCAAATTCCATATGGAGAAATAAAAGACCCAGAATAAGTCAAAGCAATTCTCAGCAATAAGAACCATATAGGAGGTATCACAATTCCTGACTTCAAATTATACTACAGATCTATAGTAATAAAAACAGCATGGTATTCACACACACACACACACACACACACACACACACACACACCAAAAAAAAAAAACCCAGACACATAGACAAATGGAACAGAATAGAAGTTACAGAAACAAATCCACACACTTATACCCTATTGATTTTTTATAAAGGTGCCAAAAACAAACATTGGAGAAGACAGCATTTTCAAAAATTGGTGTTGGGAAAACTGGTTATCCATTTGTAGAAAATGGAATTAAATCCCTACCTCTCACCCTGCACAAGAGTCAAATCAAATGGATCAAAGACTTGGAAATTAGACCAGATACTTTAAAATTACTAGAGGAGAGCACTGGTCCAACACTCCAACATATAGGCACAGATAGAAAATCTCTCAATAAGACCCCCAAAGCTCAGGAAATTAAAACAAGATTAATAAATGGGATGCATTAAGCTAAAGTTTCTGCTCATCAAAGGAAATCATCAAGAGTCTAAAGAGAAAGACTACAGAATGGGAGAAGATCTTTGCCAGCTATCCTGATAGAGGACTAATATCTAGAATATACAGAGTACTTAAAAGACTCAGCGCTAAAATACAAATAACCCAATCATGAAATGGGCAATTGAACTAAATAGACATTTCACAAAAGAAGAAATACAAATGGCCAATACATATATGAAAAATGTTTAACATCATTAGCAATCAGGGAGATGCAAATCAAAACTACATGAGCCGGGCGTGGTGGTGCATGCTTGTAATCCCAGTACTTTGGGAGGCGGAGACCAGAGGATCCAGGTTCGCAGCCAGCCTCAGCTCTCTCTCTTGCTCTCTCTCTCTCTCTTTCTCTCTTGCTGTCTCTCTCTGTCTCTCTCTCTCTCTACCTAGTGAGGCCCTCCACAACTTCGTGAGACCCAGTTTCAAAATAATAGGGCCGGGGGTGTAGCGCGGAGGTAGAACGCCCCTGGGTTCAATCCCCGGTACCGCCAAAAAAAAAAAAAACTACACTGAGATTCCACCTAACCCCAATTAGAATGACAATCATAAGAAGTCAAACAACAACAAATGCTGGTGAGGACATGGGGGAATAGTAATTCTTCTAGGCTATAGGTGAGACTGCAAATTAGTGCAGTCACTATGGAGATCAGTGTGGAGACTCCTTAGTAAACTGGAGAATGGATCCACCATATGATCCAGCTATACCATTCCTGGGTACCTTTTCAAAGTGATTGAAATCAGAATATTATAGTGATACATGCATATCCATGTTTATAGAAGCACAATTCATACTAGCCAAATTATGGAACCAACTCAGGTGTACATCAACAGATGAATGGGTTACAAATTATGGGATATACATACAATGGAATTCTACTCAGCAGTAAAGAAGAACAAAATTATGTCATTTGCAGGAAAATGGATGGACCTGCCTGAAGAACATTATGCTAAATGAGATTAGCCAGTCACAGAAAGTGAAGGATCATGTGTTTTCTCTCATATGTGGAAGCTAGGGAATAATTGGGATACAATCAGATAATGGAGAAGAAACTCCAGTGGAGCACAGGAAGAAGTCTTGAAAAGAGTGTGTGGGGGAGAATTAATGAAGTAAACACTTCCACTGACATTTATGTACATATGTGAGAATAACAATGCCAATCTCAATATCTTGTATGGGGAAAGGGGGTAGTGAGGAGGGAGCTGTGGGAAAACTCACCAAGTACTGTGTGCATGTATGTTACTATCCCTATGATGTGAGACTATAATGATGTGAGACTATACTACATTATGATGTGAGACTATAATGCACTAATAAAATATAAAAATAAAGAAAATATAGTCATTTACTATATAAGCTGAATGTGAATCTTCAATCATTCTCCAGTCCAGTCTTTCTAAGGTGGCATACATTCACCTCCCAAGATAGTGCTAATTCTTTACTACCTTGCAAAGGAGAAAACAATTCCAGATGCTTCCACTTGGCCTTTCCTGTCATAACTGTCTTCACTACAATCAGAAAACAAATGGAAGTAACTAATGGAAGCATTTTTGCATCCACAGCATGCATTCACAGTCCCACTGAAATCAATTGTTAGACTTGGTATAGGACTCATCTCAACCTTAACAAGTGTTCACTCTGACTGACTGAGCACAGTGCTATGGGGGATTGGCATACATTCAAGGTTAATATCTACTAAGTCCTGAAAATCCTAGATGTTTCACTTTCATAAGTGAATAGCCACACTGGTAAATGGAAACAGATTCTTCTGGGGAGAGGTTAGATGAACTGTCATAAAATACAATGGTTTTCAATGTGTGCATGTATACTTCTACCACACTGAAACCCATCAAGATGTATGATCACAATGCACCAATAAAAAATAAATTAAAAAAATACAGTGGGTTTCTTCAGATGGACCTATGTGCTGCCTCAGTGGATGCCTGGTGGATAGGTTACCAAAGCTTTAAGAATTAGGAAAGAGGCAGTAAATCCCAACTATGGCAAAGTAAATTAGGATTCTACCCATCAGACACCAAATAATTTTTGCAGGTATACACAGTTAATCCTTGTTTTTCACTACTATATTTGTAAATTCAACTACCCATTAAAATTAATTTGTAATCTCAAAACCAGTAGCCATGAGTCTTTTAAAGTCACTTGTCAACATGTTCAGGACAGCCAAAATTGAGTTACTGAAAGCCTGTGTTCCCAGAGTTTGAACAAGTTGTAGCTCTCATATGTAAAAAGTATCCTTTTCACAACTTTTGGTACTACATTTTCCACAATTCTATGCTTTTTCTTTGGTGGTGCTGTGTGTGTGTGTGTGTGTGTGTGTGTGTGTGTGTGTGTGTGTTGAATCCAGGGACATTCTTCTTCTGAGCTATACTCCAGCCCTTTTTAAAATTTTGCTTTGCTTTATTTTGAAACAGGTTCTCGCTGGGTTCCTGAGAGTCTTGATAAGTTGCTGAGGCTGATCTTGAACCTGTAATCCTCCTAGTTCAGTCTCCCAAGTACTGGAATTACAGGTGTATACCACTACACTCTGCTTGCTGGTGATTTTGATGTTTACAATGCCCACCAAGCATAGAGTTGAATTGTTGTCTGGAATCCCTAAGTTCAAGAAGGTTACATTAGGAAAGCTTCATTAATGCATGAATTATAGTGTTATATTGGCCATGAGTTCAATGTTAATGAAACAACAATTATGTATTAAATTAATTGTCTTTAAACGGAAACACATCAAATAAGGTTATATATCGATTAGTTGATGAAAATGTTGTGAATAGACTCACAAGAATCTGTTCCTGACTTATACTACATATAAGACTAACTTAGGGTTTATATATAGTATAAACCATGAAGTGCCATAGGAATCTGCTTCCATGTTCATTCCTAAGACACAGTGATTGACAATCAACCATTGTGGGAGATCTCTTCTGTTGAACACTTAATTACCTCTCCATCCCAGCATATATTACAGTGATAACTCTTCCAAGTTTATCTGTTAGAGATAAATTATACATATAGCTTCTCTTTCCTAGAATCCTATTATTCCCATTAAATTCAGGAAGCCTAATTCCATTGCCCTGACCACCACCAACATCCTGAAACCATACAGGACAACCTCCAAGAGCTGTTAAGGATGCTACTTTCCCTTTTTCAATGTACTTCCTAACACCTTGGTGAAGGACTGTCATCAGGGCCCTGCCAGATGATGAGGCTCAAGAGTGGAGAGCAGAGCTGGGCATGGTGGCCCACATTTGTAATCCCAGTACTGGAGAGACTGAGACCGGAGGATCCGGGTTTGCAGCCAGCTTCAGCTATTTAGTGAGGCCCTCTGCAACTTAGTGAGACCCTGTCTCAAAAAATAAAGAATAAAAAAAATAGAGCTAGGGGTATAGTTCAGAGGTAGAATGCCCCAGATTCAATCCCCAGTACCGCAAAAGAGACAAAAAAAAAGAGTGGTGAGCATGTAGCACATAATAGATTCATTTAATGTACAAAATTATCAATGCCAATCTTAAGTTCCCTATGAAACTATGCCGTATGGAAGAAAATTTCCATCATTTCAATTTCATTGATTATAGTTCTTTGGGGTAGATGCCTAGAAGTGGTATCGCTGGGTCATACGGTAGGTTTATTCCCATTCTTCTGAGGATCCTCCACACTGTTTTCCAAAGCAGTTGCACTAATTTGCAATTCCACCAACAGTGTAGTAGTGATTATAAATTCCAACTGAGTCTGAAATTTTGAGGGCCAACATAGAAAACACTAATGCTTCCTCCAGACCCTTGAACCAGCATATTATATTCCACCTTCTGGATGAGTGCACCATACCAATTAATTCAGCCTGATCAAGCCGTCCATTTCATTTTCTGTGGACTTTAGCCCTTAAAATTCATTCACATATATTTTCCATGGACTTCCAATGATACAAATTACTGAGGCCCAGCGACTCATTCAGTGTATAGTATTATCTCTTTGCATACCAGGACTTTTTTTGCCACTATCTGAAATATGTTTGATCTAATTCTACTATGCATGGAGAGGCAATGAGGGGAGCTAGGAGGAGGTCCTGAAGAGTATGGCATACCATTGTGAAGATACAATCACTAATAGACAAGTATGCAATTGGAAAAGCCAGTTCACTCAAATACAAGGGAAGGAGAAAAGGTTAATTCCTCCAGAAAGGAGGTTTACAGAATTTTATGAATTAAAATTCATCAGTCTCATCTGTGGCTGCCAAAACATGTGTTTACCATATCACAGGGTCTCAGTGTTTCCATATAAGCCCTATAACCTTAACATGAGGCGTATGGCTCTTCAGTGACTGTATCAGTTAGAGTCTGAAGAAAGACATAAGGGCAATACAGCAAAATGTGGGTAATTTGGGGCCATATAATAAAGTGATTGCTTATAAATCTCTGAGAAGTAGGGAAAGTGCAGTGTCCTGGGCTAGCAGAAGCAGGGTGTATTTACAACCACTAAGCTTGATGGGACAAGCAGAGGAAGTAGTTGCTGGAGATGAAATAAAATACCCACAGCATGAGCCATACAGCATGAGCCATACAGCATGAGCCATGGCCTGCAGTAGCAGGACACAGATGATCTACACTGACATAAGAAAGAAGGAGATAAAGAATGAGAATGCAGACTTAAATACCTCCCAACTCTGCAAGAAACAAGGTAGATGTCCAAAAGCAGAAGGAAGTAGAGCTTACTGATGCAGTCAAAAGAGTTCAGAATCCCAGGGAACAGATTAAGAGTGCTAATATAAAAAAAACATTCATTTATGCAATTTTAACTGAATAATTGTGAAATATATATCAGGCACAGACTCTGTGGTACTGTTATGCAGACCAAAACAAGGCATATTGCATTAAGGGAAACATTGCATAAATGTGTGTATAAAAGAGAAACTCATAAGAGATGCAATGAATGCATAAAAGAAAATATGAATTCATTTTGGGAGAAAAGCCTTGGGGATGGCTTTGTAGAGTTGGTTCTTAAAAGAAAATATCTATGGGACTTTACCACATGGAGAAGAAAGGAGAAGGGTATTCCACATGAAGAAAATGCCATGGGTAAAGGGAGAGAGGCATGGAAGTGTATGACAAGGAATGGTAAGGAGTTTGAGGTGATGCCATTTAAAATAGAATGTGAGAATTAACTGGGGAAATGAAACTGGTCAATATCATCTTGAGAAGGATGGTGAAAAACATAGTAAGGAGTTTGAAGCGTATCTTATAGGCAATGAGAAAACAAGGAAGTTTGGAATTTGACTTAGACTTTCTCTGAAATGCTACATTTATTAAATTATAGCACCTTCTTCTGGAATCCCTAATTTAAGCAGGTGAGAGTTGTGAAAAACTACTTCTGAAATGACAACTTTGGGGTTTTGAATTTGTAAATAATAATTCTCCCCAAGTTTTTCACATTTTCTAATAACTCTTATCACCCAAAAGATTGATCCCAGAGAAATAAAAAAAGTCAGGAAAGCCAATAGAGTATATAAATATAGTAAAAATATTTCACTAACATTTTATTAATGCCAAAGTAAATTTAGAAACTCTTTCATTTGATGCACTTAAAATGAATCAGTTTATTGTTACTGCTCTCTGCTTAGTGATAAAGAGAGAGGTGTTATGTCAATATATTGAAAAATAACTGGCAGTAAATGGAAAGGAACAGAAAAGATGAAAGCCAAAAGATTGTACTCAGATGTACATCTCTAGACATAATGTTTTATGGTAAACATACGTCATAGCATTGATTCATAGGAAATTCTCTCCTCTTTCCTTGAAAGACTCAATAATAACTGTGTCCATTTTATTTTATTATTTTACATACTTTTATTGGTGCATTGTAGTCTCACATCACAATTAATATCAATTTGATGTTAACATACATGCACACAGCTCTTAGAGACCCCCCCACGCCTTCCCCCTCCCATATGAAGTACCTAGAATGATGTTGATTTATTATCATATGTACACATTGTTTATGATAGTAATTCCATTGATTCACTTCTTTCTTGCCCTTCCCCTTCCCTTGTACCACTTCCCTCGCTCCACTGAGGGTCCTCCATTATCATCCTGAGTCCCTTTTCTGTCCCCACTACTACCTAGGTTGCGCATATTAATGAAAACATATGTCCCTTCTTTTTTTGTGATTGGCTAATCTCACTTAACATAATGTTCTCGATATCCTTCCATTTTCTTGTAAATGATGTTATTTTGTTCTTCTTTATTGCTGAGTAGAATCCCATTGTGTGTGTTTCCCATAATTTTGTAATCCACTCATCTGTTGATGGACACCTAGGTTGGTTCCATAATTTGGCCACTGTGAATTGTGCTGTGCTGCTATGAACATGGATATGCATATATTACTGTAGTTTTCTAGTTTCAATCCCTTTGGTATGATACCCAGTAGTGGCATAGTCGGATAATATGGTGGATCAATTTCCAGTTTTCTGAGGAATATCCACACAGATCTCCATAGTGGTCGAACTAGTTTGCAATCCCACCAACAGTGTATAAGAGTCCCAATTTCCCCACATCCTCGCCAACATTTGGTGGTGCTTGACTTCTTAATGCTTGCCATTCTAATTGGGGTTAGATGAAATGTTAGAGTAGTTTTGATTTGTACCTCCCTGATTGCTAATGATGTTGAACATTTTTTCATGTATCTATTAGCCATTTGTATATCTTCTTTCATGAAGTGTCTATTCATTTCAGTTGCCCACTTCTTGATCGGATTATTTTTTTAGTGTAAAGTCTTTTAACCTCTTTGTATATTCTAGATATTAGACCTCTGTCAGAGGGATAGCTTGCAAAGATCTTCTCCCATTCCATAGGCTTTCTCTTTAGGCTCTTGATGGTTTCCTTTGATGAGCAGAAGCTTTGTAGTTTAATGCTATCCCACTTATTAATTCTTGTTTTAATTTCCTGTGTTTTGGAGGTCTTGTTGAGGAAGTTTCTACCTGTGCCTATATGATGGAGTGTTGAACCTATGCCTTCTTCTAATTTCACAAACTCTGGTCTAATTTCCAGGTCTTTGATCCATCTAGAGTTGACTTTTGTGCAGGGTGAGAGGTAAGGATTTAGTTCCATTTTTCTACAGGTAGATAACCAGTTTCCCCAGCACCATTTCTTGCAAAGACTGTCCTTTCTCCAATGTATGTGTTTGGCACCTTTGTCATAAATCAATTTTCTATAAGTTTGTGAACTTGTTTCTGTGTCTTCTATTCTGTTCCATTGGTCTGTGTCTGTTTTTGTGCCAATACCATGCTGATTTTATTACTATAGCTCTGTAGTATAATTTGAAGTCAGGAATTGTGATACCTCCTGCATGGTTCTTATTGCTGAGAATTGCTTTGGCTATTCTGGGTCTTTTGTTTCTCCAGATGAAATTAATGACTGATTTTTCTAGATCTGCAAAAAATAATGTTGGTATTTTGATAGGGATTGCATTGACACTGTAGATCATTTTTGGCAGAATGGCCATTTTGATAATATTTATTCTGCCTATCCAAGAGCAGGGGAGATCTTTCCATCTTCTAAGATCTTCTTTGATTTCTTTCTTCAGTGTTCTATAGTTTTTATTGTAGAGGTCTCTTACATCTTTGGTTAAGTTTATTCCTAGGTATTTGATTGGTTTTGAAGTTATTGTGAATGAAATTGTTTTCTGGATTTCTTTCTCAGTGGATTCATGATTGGCATATATGAAAGCTACTGATTTTTTTAGGTTGATCTTGTATCCTGCTACTTTGCTGAATTTGTTAATCAGCTCTAATAGATTTTTGGTTCAGTTCTTTGGGTCTTCTAGATATAGGATCATATCATCTGCAAATAAAGATAATTTTAGTTTTTCTTTTCCTATTTGAATTCCTTTGATTCCTTCTCTTGTCTTATTGCTCTGGCAAGAGTTTCGAGGACTATATTGAAAAGAAGTTTTGATAGTGGGCATCCTTGTCTTTTTCCTGATTTTAAGGGGAATTCCAGCCATTTTCCCCCATTCAGTATGATGTTGGCTTTGGTTTTGTTATATATTGACTTAATGATGTTGAGGTATGCTCCTTCTATTCCGAATTTCTGGACAGTTCTTAACATGAATGGGTGTTGAATTTTGTTAAATGGTTTTTCCGCATTTATTGAAATGATCATGTGATTCTTGTTTTTAGTTATATTTATGTGGTGAATAACATGTATTGTTTTGCATATGTTGAACCAGCCTTAATTTCCTGGGTTGAAACCAACTTGGTCATGGTGTACGATTTTCTCAATATTGTTTTGAATGTGCATAGCTAGTATTTTATTTAGAATTTTTGCGTCTATGTTCATTAATGATATTGGTCTATAATTTTCTTTTCTTTAGGTATCTTTATTTGGCTTTGGTATTAATGTGATGTTGGCCTTGTAGAAGGAATTTGGAAGAATTCCATCTCTTTCAATTTCACGGAATAGTTTGTGAAATATGGGTTTTAGTTCTTCTGTAAAGGTTTTGTAAAATTCTGCTGGAAAACCATCTGGACCTGGGCTTTCCTTTGAGGGAAGACTTTTTATTGCTGTTTCTATCTCTGTGCTTGCTATTGGTTGATTCAGGTTTTCTATGTCCTCTTGGTTCAATTTAGGTAAGTTGTATGTGTCTAGAAATCTGTCGATTTCTTCCATGTTTTCCATTTTCTTGGAATATAAGTTTTCAAAGTAGTTTCTTATGATCTTCTGGATTTCTCCACTATCTGTGGTGATATCCCCTTTTTCATTTCTGATTTTGGTAATTTGGGTTGATTCGCTCCTTCTTTTGGTTAGGTTGGCTAGTGGTTTGTAAATCTTATTAATTGTCTCAAAGAACCAGCTTCTTGTTTTGTTGATTCTTTGTATTGTTTTTATTCTCTATTTCATTAATTTCTGCTCTGATTTTAGTTATCTCCTGCCTTCTACTGGCTTTGGGCTTCAACTGTTCCTGTGTTTCAAGATCCTCGATGTGTGTCATTAGGTTATTTATTTGGATGTTTTCTGTTATTTTTTTGTGGGCACTCAGTGCTATAAATTTTCCTCTTAACACCACCTTCAAGGTGTCCCACAGATTTTGATATGTCGTGTCTCTATTTTCATTTAATTCCAGGAATTTTTTTATTTCTCCCCTTATTTCTTTTCTGATCCAGTCCTCAATCAGGAGTGCATCATTCAGTCTCCATGTACTTATGTGATTACTTTTCATCATCCTGTTGTTAATTTCCAGTTTCAATACATTGTGATCTGAGAAGATGCAGGAAATTATATCACATCTTTTGAATTTGCTGGTGCTTGCTTTGTGATGCTGTATGTGGTCTATTTTGGAGAATGTTCCGTGGGCAGCTGAGAAAAATGTGTTCAGGTGTTGCTGGTTGAAATTTAATCTGTATGTGTCTATTAGATCCATTTGGTCTATTGTTTTCTTTAGGTCTAAACAATCTTAATTCATCTTTTGTCCGGAGGATCGATCTAGTGGCGTGAGTGGTGTGTTGAAGTCTCCTAATATTATTGTGTTTGGGTCTATTTGGGACCTGATGTCCTGAAGACTTTGTTTTATGAATGTGGATGCGCCCACATTTGGGGCATAAATGTTTACTATTATATCTTCTTGTTTGATTGTTCCTTTCATTGATGTGTTTCAGCTTAAAGTCTGTTTTCTCTGATATAAGCGTTGCTACCCCTGCTTGTTTTCGATCTCTGTTTGAATGGTATATCTTTTATCAATCCTTTTACCTTTAGCGTATGAGTATCTTTGGCTAGAAGGTAAGTTTCTTGTAAACAGCATATAGTTGGGTTATGCTTTTTAATCCACATTGCCAGTCTGTGCCTTTTAATTGGGAAGTTGAGTCCTTTGATGTTCAATGTTATTATTGAGATATGATTTTTGTTTCCTGTCATTTTGAGTTCTATTTTCTGTTTGCTGTAGTGACAAATCCCTTGTTTAGGTGCCTACCTGGTGGAGTTCACCTTTCCTGTGGTTCTGAAAATTGCTTGTTTTTCCTTCTTTGTGATTTATTTCTTTTAGGATTTTCTCTAGTGTTGGCTTGGTCCTCATGAATTCTTCAAATGTTTGTTTATCCTGGAACATATTTATTTCTCCTTCAATTTTAAATAATAGCTTTGCTGGATATACCAGTGTTGGTTGGAAGTTGTTTTCTTCCAGGATCCGGAGTACTTCATACCAATCCCTCCTGGCATTCCTGACTTGGGTTGAGAAGTCTGGGGTTATTTTTATTGTTTTGCCCCTGTATGTCACCTGTTCTTTTGTTCTTACTGTTTTTAGGATTCTTTCTTTGGCCTCTATGTTAGTCATTTTATTTATTATGTGGTGTGAGGAGGTCCTTCTTTGGTCCTGTCTTAACGATGTTCTATATGTCTCCTGTATGTGAATGTCCAAATCTTTTTCTATGTTCAGAAAATTCTCTGAAATTATTTCTTTGAAGAGGTCTCTTATACCCTTGGTCTGTGCTTCTAAACCTTCTTCAATGCCTTTTATCCTTAGATTAGGACATCTTGCATTGTTCTTTATTTCTTGGATGGCCAGGGTGTATTGTTGTAATATCTTCTGCATATTGTTGACTGTGTTCTCAGTTTTTAAAATTAAGCAACATACCTGAAGGTAGGCATGTTAGTTTCCTATTACTACTATGACAAATTACCACAAACTTAGCAACTTCAAATAACATAAATTAATTATCTCACAGTTTGTATAGGTCAGAAATCCAACAAGAGTCTTACAGGGCTAAACTCAAGGTTTCATCATGGAGACATATGTTCCTTACTGGGGGCCCTGGAAAGAATGCCTTCCAGATCCTTTGGTTGTTGGTCAAGATTAGTCCTTCATGGTTGAAGGGCTGAATTCCCTATTTCTTTGCTAATGTCAGATAGAGGTGTGCCTTAGTTTCTAGAGGATACTCAGTCCTCAGTCACTAGCAGTGGTGCATAACATCCATTTCACACCTGGAAGTTCTCTAACTCTTGTGTCTATGTTACCATTTCTGCCCTCCTTCTGCCTCATCTCTCTAATTCCTACTAGAGAAAGTTCTCTATTTTTAAGGTTTCCTATAGTTAGATTGGATTCATTGAGATAGCCTAGGATAATCACTCTGTTTTAACCTTGAATTTTTTATAATCTAATAAGCATCTTTATTGTTATTAGGATTTTTACACTTTATTGGTGCATTGTAATTATACATCATGTACATAGCACTATCATCATCATCAGTATTATTATTATTATTATTATTATTATTATTATTATGGTACTGAGGATTGAACCCAGGAGCTTTCTACCTCTGAGCTACACCCCCAGCCTTATTTTATTTTATTATACTTTACTTTATTTTATTTATTTTAAAACAGGGTCTCACTAAGTTGCTGAGGCTGGCCTCCAACCTTCTATCCTCCTGTCTCAGCCTCCCAAGTAGTGGGATTATAGGTGTGTGACTGGCTGCACTAACCTTATTTTTATGTGTAAAATCTCTTTTGTCATGTAGCATAATCTGTTCACAGATTTCAGGTGTTAGAACAAGAGCCTATTTAGAGAACCATTATTTTACCTACCATAACAGGAAAATATCATGTCAAAATTATCTCACAGATGAGACCTTTTGGTTATCTTTCCACTAGAAATAGCATTATTCTGTGAATCAGATCTTATCAGCATGCTTACAAGAGATCTTACAGGATTATTCCTTCTTCCTAGACATCTAAGTGAGGACAGGAATAGGTTACCAGACTGCCATTAAACATTTTGCCTCCAAAACTAACATACACCTTCAGGCATCAAAGGACACAGAATCAAAGCATCTAAAGCAAAACTTAACAGAAATTCACAGAGCTATCTTTAGTAAAATGATTAAAAACAGGGCCATGTCAGCCTAGAAGAGTTCAGGTAGAAAAAACAAGCAAAAATATAGCATAGTTGAAGAAATATAATTAATAAGGTTGAGCTAATTTATATTAATCTAGAGTTAACTCTGTTAAAAGACTATACTTGTCCTTGACTAGTATATCAAATATTTAAAAACATTACCAAATGTTACACTGTAAAGGACACTCAAGAAATCCTAAAAAGTAAAAATAGTAGATCCAAAATAATAATAAAATGAATGAGAAAGGAAGAAGAGGAGCCGAAAGGAGAATCAGGAGAGAAGAGAAAAGAGAAAGAGAAGAAGGGAATGAAATGTATTATTTATTAATCATTTTCTACATGCCAGAAACAGTTCTAAGTCCTTTTACTCTTCTGAAACCCAAAGAGATACTGTTATTATATGCATTTTACAAATAAGGGAACTAGAGTACAGAGATATTAAGTGAAATGCTTGAGGACATAAAACTAGTTAGTGGTACATCAAAATACCTTTATTACACCCGGGTGTGGTTGTGCAAGCCTGTAATCCCAGTACCTGGGAAGCTGACAGGAGGATCAAAGGTTCGAAGCTAGCCTCATCAAATAGTGAGACTCTCATCAACCTGGCAAGACTCTGTTTCAAAAATAAACATAACAGCGGGCTGGGGGGATTAGCTCAGAGATAGAAAGCCCCTGGTTTCAATCCCCATACCCCCCACACACACACAAATAGCTTCAGTATAGAATTTGTCTCCTTAATCACCATGCTACATTTAATCTGAAAAAATAATAAACCTAGAAATTTATTACATTAGCAAACAAAAATCCTTTCATAGATTAAAAGAATACATTCACACCTAACCCTCAGTGTTACTATCTGGAGACTGGACTTATAAGGAAGTTCTTAATGTTAAGTGAGATCATAATGGTAGGGCCCGGATTCTATAGGATTAATGTTCTTATAAGAGAAGACACCAACCTAGGTGTGATGACTCATGCCCAGTACTTGGGAAGCTAAGACAGGAGGATCACTGGTTCAAGGCCAGCCTGAGAGAGATCCTGTTTCAAAATTAAATTAAATTGAAAGTGGATGGATATGTAGCTTGGAGGATCAATCTCCAGTACAAAAAAAAATGAAGGAAGGAAGAGACACCAGAGAGTAGCCCACCGTCTCACCCCTTCACACACATACACCAAGGAAAGTCCACATGATCAGAGAATGCAGACCAAGGGCAGAGTCCTCACCAGACACCAACCCTGCTGGCACCTTGCTATTTAACCTCCAGCCTCCAGAACAGGGAGATTATTAATTTCTGGTGTTTAAATCACTCAGTCTGTGGTATTTGTTACGGTGGTCTGAGTAAATTAACACACCCACCACTTGGGTATTTTTAAATTCTTTATAAACACCTTTGTGTAATACAGAAACCAAAGACCAAAAATATGCAACATATTGAAAGCAATATAATTAAAATATAGTTTATGAAAATGTATAAGGTGTAGCATTTATGAATATATGTTCTTTTGGCAAGAGAACATGCATTCACACTTCTTCTGGTGATTACCACTTCGATATTTTCAGTCTATTTACTTTCAAAGAAATTGACCTAAACCATAACTCCAGAACTGGGCCCTTGTTGACATGAATTCATCTATGCTTCCTGTTCTGGTTATAGCAATTGCTTCAGGGATATACATGTGACCCAGTCAAAAGCCCTAAGATCAGTCAGACATGGTGGCCCACGCCTGTATTCCCAGTACTTGGGAGTCTGAGACAGAAGGATTGCAAATTCAAGGCCAGTCTCAGCAACTTGTTGAGACCCTGTTTCACACAAAATAAATAAATAAATAAAATGGGACTGGGAGTGTGGCTCAGAGGTAGAATACCCCTGGATTCAATTCCCAGTACCAAAAGCAAACAAAATCCCTAAGATCAAGAAGACTTGATAAAACTTGCACAATAAAGGTGGAGTTGGTCCAAAACATTTCTAAATTCTTTCCTAGCTCTAAAATGTAATATCATCTGATCAATATAGAACTGAGGAACAGTCATTCTGTATATCTCAGTTTCATTTGGGGCATTTTTTTAAGTAACTAGATTATCAGTTGCTTGGGAACAAATGCTACTGTGTGCTCTTCCTCGCTTAAGCCCTCCTCATTTTCCAAGCAGGGCTCAACCTCCAGCACACACACAGAGCAGGTGTGTGCTCTAAAGTGAAGCACATCGGGTACGAATCCTGCAGTTTCACTTCCTCTGATCAAAAATAGGGTCAATAGTCAGGCGTGGTGGCATACACCTGTAATCCCAGTACTATGGAGACAGGAGGATCGCAGGTTCAAGGCCAGCCTCAACAACTTAGTGAGACACTGTTTCAAAATAAAACAATAAAAGGGCTGGGGGTGTATCTCAGAGGTAGGGTTACCCTGGGTTTAATTTCCAGTAACAAAAACAATAGGTGACAATAATTGATATCGAAGTTTTGAAAGCCTCAACTGCAAACAACATGAAAGAATGATCTTAAGCAACTACAGTAGTTAGGAGAAGTGTCAGCAAGTACAAAATTTAGCAGTTATAAAAAGCAAAACTACTTACCTCCAGCATCCCTATAACATCCTCTGTATAATTTTTAAGAGCTCACACTCTTGAAAGAGCAGCACCTGGTACAGTACAACTTCACTGTGCTAATCATCAGCATGAACTCATTCATTGCAATAATACTTCTAAGGATCCAGTACTTTTCTAATGTAGTGTAAAAAACCTGACAGTTTGTATTATTGATGTTTGGATACAGCATATATGACCTTGGTATATAGGACTTAAAGATAGTTTATAATGAATGAAGGGTAAATGCTAGTTGGCTAAGGCAGTGTTTCATCCTGCACAGTACTGGCATCACAATGTTTAAAAAGATTGTTTTGATATAACTAGTAATATTTTTAAAATCGTTTAAAAATCTATGTGGGCACACATCGAGGTGCAAAACAGAGTGTATTATATGCTACCATTGCATTAAAACAAGAGAAAGAATATACATATATATGAGCTTAACTTCTATATATGTTTGAGGTATACTTTGAGAGAGAAAAATGAAATAAAATTGAAGCAGGCACTCTTTTCTACAGAACTTGAATCAAGTGAGATAGACTATAGGTGGTATGATCATTTGGTAACATGTATAAGAAGAAAGTTCACATACAGAGGTGGGTAGAGAAGTGACGAAGAAATAGTAGGTTCTGTTGGAATATTTTGAATTCCAGTCAAGTTTTCTTGAATACAACGAAACCCTTGGGACTTTGTTACATTAGCCAAGCACTGACTTTTTGCTTAACACAGTTTGAGTTGGATTTTCTGTCATGTTCAACCTAACGAGCCCTAAGTAATGTAAAAATGAAGTTGTGCTAAGGGAAAATTTTATAACTTTTTAATAAAATATTACATCACCAAATCCAGTGATTCAGGTTGATTAAAAGTAAAATAAAAAGCAGAGGAAAGTGTTTATGTTTTATTTTAACTGAGTGAAGGAAACAATCTAAAGTGAATTGGAGAATGCAGTTCTCAGAATAAATACTACCCTTTGATAAAATAGGTGGAAACCTTGATGACGTGCAGATAGTCGCTTTAGTCTGGGAAATGAGTGTGCTTCTTTATTCAGAAGTCTAAATATCATGTAAGTATTATTGCTGAGCAATCATGGCCAGAATATGTGGTTTAAAGAAACAACTAACAAGATGTCCTTTATGAAAATCTTAATCCACAGAGAAGAGATAAGAGTGAGTGACCTAAAAACAATCCATGACAGCCGGGCACGGTGGCACACACCTGCAACCCCAGGTACTCCTGGGAAGCCAAGCCAGAAGGATTGCAGGTTCAAGGCCAACTTCAACAACTTAGCGAGACCCTGTTCTAAAATTTAAAAGTAAAATACAATAAAATTAAATGGAATAAAATAAAATAGGGCTGGGCGTTGTGGCACATGCTTATGATCCCAGTACTTGGGAGGCTGAGACAGGGGGATCACAGGTTCATGGTCAGCCTCTGCAACTTAGTGAGACTCTGTTTCAAAATAAAATAATAAAATAGGGCTGGGGGTGAAGCTCAGAGGGAGAACGCCTCTGGGGTTCAATCCCCACCCAGTACCAAGGAAATAAGAAATAAATAAATAAATAGGACTGGGAGAATAACTCAGATGTAGAATGTTCCTGGATTCAATACCCAGTAACACACACACACACACACACACACACACACACACACACACACACACAGCTATAAATTGGATCAAATATGCAGCCTAAAGTCAAAGAAATGGTTTTAGATTTAGAAGAAAATGAATTTTAATCTGAATCAGATCTCTAAATCCTTAGTTTAATTAAAGAAATGTTTTATAGCAATACATCTCTAGAGCTTTAATAACACTCAGAAATGTAAAACTCTTAAAATGTAGGAAATGCTATTTTAAAGCAAGATTTTAAGTGAATATTTTATAGACTTTGTAAAAATAACAATTAATGATGAAGAATGCATTTCCACTCCTCATTCTTTTTTTTCACTTAGACAGATTTCTTTAGTTAATTAATGATGAAGACACTACAGTTCTAAGTACCAGACAGAATCAGAGGTGAAAAATTGAAATTAAACATAACACTGTAAAGAAAACTTGGGAAAGTCAAACACTTCTAAATAAAAAATAAAATCCTGGCCTGGTACCCGTTACATATATACATAATACATATGTTACACACATATATTTAGTAAATGTTTTGGTAGCAATACAGAACATGCATTGGTCTCTTGTACAGACGAAGTAGCACCATAAGCAGCACCACCTCATTCTGTCTTTTGATAGACAACTATAGAATAGTCCTTCACAAGAGGTGCTAAGTGTTCTTGGAACACGTACAGTGTTTACTGCTCCATTTATCCATTACTTCCTACATGCTTAAAATTATGATGATTGAATACCCAAAGGTAGGTTCATCTAGCATTAGTCTTAAATTTAATTTTTAATTTAATATTATTTTATGACTTTTATCTTCATGTGTTTTCTTCTTTTTCTGTTCTTTTTTCTCTTTCTTTCTCTATCTCTGTCTCTCTTTTGAACTTAAGCAATCTCCATGTTAAGCAGCTCTACTAAGCATATGTATTTAACTGAAGAAAAGTTTCTTACTTTCCCCCCAAATTGCAGAAAATTGAAACTACAAATCTTGTTATACATTTGCAAAGAAATTCATTTTTTTATTCTACACTGGAAAAGTTTGTCTCCTGAATGCTTGAGGCCACACAGTCAACCAGCTTGCATAATTCAAAACTTGGAAACTCACACACAAAAAATCTAAATCCAAACTCCAACTGCAGAAAATAACACAGGAAAATCCTTTCTTGCATATTTCAAATACCATATGTCAAACTGCATTTTCTGCTGGTAGAAATAGCATTTTAACTCTGATGATTTGTAATTATATCCAACTAATTAGCATATTTTATTATTACAACACCGACTTTCGGGGAAAGGAGATTTCATGCCTTCCCACAGCGATTATCACTTTCACTAGATGTATGATTGTGGTTAAAAGGAAAGCAGGTACCTAATCAATACTCATGAAGTTGGGGTCAAGAGGGCAGTGCCAAATCTGCTCAAGCAGGTCTTAGAATCGGAATCCACCTATTGGTGAAATATTTTCTTATTGGCACATTGAGCATGTGTAGACTCATGTCTGTTTCAAAGCCTGTCCCACTTGGAGAGTTTAAACTGTGGACAAATCTGGGTAGGAGATTTTTTCTTCTTTTTTGTTTCTACTCTAGTCTATAAATCAGGCTGAAAGTTTTAAGACTTCCTTTACAAACAAGTTGCCAATACTGTTTCCTGTTTGCTCTCGTAGCAAAGCCAGAGCAGGTGCCTGCACTGTGGAGACAGCAGAGTAGACCGGGCACACCTGATGAGTTTCAGGTTCTGTCTGCTGAAACAGCAGCTAAATGAATTTCAGTCATTTACATAAGGTAGTATGAATGACAGCTGAATCTCAGTCATTTATTATAATGCTGTTGCCTTTTGTCCTTGTGAAATAGCCCCATTTCCCTTCCAAGTGAAAAGAAAATGTAACACCAGGAATATTCTGTACATAAGTTTCATGGACTTGAGGCTTTTTTTGCCCTTGTGTATTGAGGAAATCAGGTCATTTTTTAATTTAAAATCTTTGCTTATTCCCATTGCCTTGTAGTAACTTTCATGTTTGAGTGAGGAAAGCTGAGGAAGAAGAATTTAAATGAGTTGACCAAAGACACACAGCTAATGAATATGATAGTGGGGACTTATCTGTCCAACTCCAAAGCTTCTGCTGGAACCACCAGCCCCAGGCAACCCTTGCTCCTCAGGAAAGCTGAGTGGTGAAATCTTAGAAAAAGCCTGGCTCAACTGGCTTCTCAAGGTTTTGTTTTGCTTTTGTTTTGTTTTATTTATTTGTTTTCTCCCAAATGAACTAGTCTGATTTTTTTTTAAATCTGGGCAGACACTTATGGAAGTAAACCTAAACTCCAATGATAAGATCTGTACAACTGCCCTTACGTCTGTGTCTTGTCATCTGTAAAAAGCACATTGCTGTTGCCTCCATAGCTTTACAAATACTTGATAAATATGCAACAACTAAATCTTTGGCAAGGGATCCATCCAAAGCTTTATTTGAAAACAAAATTAAAATCAGATGTTTGTTGACATCCAAAAGAAAGATGGGTGAAAAGAGAGCGTGAGCCAGGCACGGTGACTCACACCTGGAATTCCAGTACTTGAGAGGCTGAGCAGGAGGATCACACGTTCAAGGCCAGCCTGGGTAACTTAGTGAGACCCTGTTTCAAAATAAATAAAAAAATTAGTACTTGTGAGGCTGAGACAGGAAGATCACAGGTTCGAGGCCAGGCTCAGCAATTTAGTGGGGCCTACAGCAACTTAGTGAGACCCTGTTTCAAAATTAAAAATAAAATAGGACCAGAGGTATAGCTCAGAGGTATAAATAAATACATAATAAAACTGAAAAGGCTGGAGGTGTAGCTCAGAATTAGGATGCTCCTGGCTTCAATCCCCAGCACCAGAAAAAAAATAAAAAAGCCAGTCATGGTGGTACATGCCTAAAATCCCAGTGTTTAGGAGGCTGAGGCAGGAGGATTCCAGGTTTGAGGACAGCCTCAGTAACTTGGATAGATGCTCAGCAACCTAGTGAGACTCTGCTAGCTGGAGTTGTAGCTCAGTGGTAGAATGCCCCTATGTTCAATCTTCAGTCCCCCCCAAAAAAGAGCATGCTACTGGCACACTCATGAAATAAAATGAAATCTAATATAGATTGATAATATCCATTCTAGTAGGTTAAGTTTCTTTATGAATACCATAAATATAATGGCTTTAAAGAGTCTTGACACTAGCCACGTGTGGTGGTACATATTGTAATCCCAATATTTGGGAGGCTGAGACAGGAGGATCACAGGTTTGAGGTGAGCTTCAACAATTTGGCAAGACCTTGTTTCAAAAATAATAAAAAATGAAAAGGGCCAGAAGTGTAGCTCAGAAGTAGAATGTCCCTGATTTCAATCCCCAATAAAAACAAAAAAAGAGCCTTGACAGGAATAAATTTGTTTTCTTCCTGATTAGTCCCAGTGAATTCACAACCTGCTGCCTGAAGCAAACATCCCAGTGTCCTCCAGCTCCTGTTCTATCCCATGCCTCTGGCTTGGCTCTCAAGGCATGCACACTGGGGTCCAGTGGTTGGCAGAGAAATGGTTAAAAAAGAGGCTGGGGTCTGGGTCATCCTTTTTTTGCCTGAAATCTCGAATGTGAAGATGTTTTTAATCCAGAAAGAGCTACGCTATTATGGCTTCACCAGCAGCATCCCCTTTTCCTCTCTTCCTGCATCTCTCCTTTTCTTTCTTTCATCTTAGTTTTAATATGGAAAAATTTAAACAAATGCAAATAGAAGCAGGGTAATATAAAGGAACTCTTGCAAACATCATTACCCAACACATCAACTCACTGCCAATATTATTTATTATTTCTCAGAGCCATTTCCCCCATTCCCAAATTGTTCATATGATTGAACATCATATGATTTCATTTACATGTAATGTAGTGTGTATCTCCAAATAATAAAAATGTTTTAAAAACTATGACATCATTATCACTTTTTAAAAGTAACCATAATATCTTGTTGTTATCAGATATTTAATAGATAGTTAAACTTCCCCTTATCCTTTAAATGTCATTTCTATAACAATTTGTTTGATTGAATCAGGATTTGATAAGATTTATACATTAAATGTGGCTAATGTATCCTATAATTCTCTTTTGATTCATAGTTTCTTTTCCATCCTTGGTTTTCCTTTACTTTCATATTTATTTCTGAAAAACTATATATTTTCCCATAGTTTAGATTTTGTTGATTGTTTATGTAAGGTATAGTTTACCATGTTCCTTTTCCTCCTGTATTTCTCATAAATTGATTGTTGGATATATAAATGTGGTCATATTTCACTGTATTTTTAAGTTATTTTTTGGCAGGATGACTCCACAGGGGATGTGCATTCTTCCTTCAGGAGGAAATTATATTTGTTTGTTTCTCCTTGTATTATGTTAGAAGCCATCAACAACAAATGAATAGATCTACCAAAGGCTGAAAAATAGTATCATTCTAATTCTGCTCATTTTAATGTATATATATTAGCTAGAATAATAGTATGAAGGCAAATATTCCTATACTACTTGTCAAAATAATGAATTATTTTTCTGGCATCTAACAATAGTAACTAAAGTATTCTTTGGGAAGACAGGAAATCACATTTCTTGAGGTAGAATTTACATACAGTAAAATTCGTGCTTTTAAACATGAAATTCTGAAGTGTGACAAATGTATATTGCCATGTAAAGATCTCTGCAATGAAGATACAGAATAGTTCTATTATCCAAAACCATATTTTTTGCCTTTTCTAGAAAACCATGTAAATGAAATCATTATACTTATGAGTATTGCCTCTTTCACTTACCATAATTTATTTAAGACTTATTCATATGGTGAAGTATAGGTAGTTTACTGATTTTTATTCCTGAGTAGTATTTCATTGTACAGATATTCCACATGTTATCTATTCTCCAGGGGAAGAAATTTGGATCGTTTCCAATATTTGGTTGTTAAGAATAAAACTGTTACATGGTCTTTTTGGAATATCATAACTTCTCATTTCTCTTGGATACATAACTAGGAGTGTGATGGTTGGGTGTCTATGACGAATATATGCCTAACCTTACAAGAAAACATCAAACTGTTTTCTAAAGTGGTTGTGCCATTGTGTGTTCATGCCAACAACATGTGGAGTTCCACTTGTTCTGTGCTTTTCATAGCACTTTGTGTTGTCAGATACATTTATTTTATTCTTTCTGATTGATATACTGTTATACTTTTATTGGTGCATTATAATTAAGTTATTTTAATCCTTATGATTATTTCTTTTTATAATATGTTTTATTGTTGCATTATAGTCTCACATCATAATGTAAATCATGTTGACAGTGACATACATGCACACAGTATTTGGTGGCCCCCCAACTGCCCATTTCCCCCTTCACAATACAGAGTACTGAGATTAATGTTGGTATATTCACATATGTACACATAGTCGATGGTAGTAATTCCATTAATGAACCTCAGTCTTCCTGCTCCCTTTGCCTTAGACCACCTCCCTGGCTCCACTGAGGTTTCTCCTCCATTATCTGGAGTCCCTCTGGTATCCCAATTACTCCCTAGCTTGCACATATTAGAGAAAACATGTGAACCTTCACTTTCTGTGACTGGCTAATCTCACTTGACATAATGTTCTCCAGATCCTTCCATTTTCTTGTGAATGGAATAATTTTGTTCTTTATTGCCGAGTAGAATTCCCTTGTATGTATTTCCCATAATTTTGTAATCCATTAATCTGTTGATGGACACCTAAGTTATTTCCATGATTTAGCTATTGTGAATTAATTGTGCTGCTATGAATATGGTATGCATATATTTCTATAGTTCTCTGACTTTGACCCCTTTGGAAAGATACCCAGGAGTGGTATAGCCAGATCATATTTTGGACTCATTCCCAGTTTTCTGATTCAATTCAATTGCCCATTTCTTGATTGGGGTCATTTGATTTTTTAGTGTGAAGTTTTTTTAAGTTCTGTGCATATTCTAGAAATTAGTCCTCTATCAGAGGGATAGCTGGCAAAGATATTTTCCCATTCTGTAGGCTTTCTCTTTAGACTCTTGATGGTTTCCTTTGATGTGCAAAAACTTTCATTTAATGCCATCCCATTTATTAAATCTTATTTTAATTTCCTAAACTTTGGGGGTCTTGTTGAGGAAGTTTCTACCTGTGTCTATATGTTGGAGTGTTGGACCTATGCCCTCTTCTAGTAGCTTCACAGTCTCTGGTCTAACTTCCAGGTCTTTTATCCATCTCGAGTTGACTCTTGTGCAGGGTGAGAGGTAAGGATTTAGTTCCATTTTTCAACAAATGGATAACCAGTTTCCTCAACACCATTTGTTGAAAAGGCTGTCTTTTCTCCAACATACGTGACTGGCACCTTTGTCGAAAATCAACTGGTTATAAGTGTGTGGATTTGTTTCTGTATCTTCTATTCTGTTCCATTGTTCTATGTGTCTATTTTTGTGCCAATACTATGCTGTTTTTATTACTATAGCTCTGTAGTATAATTTGAAATCAGGAATTGTGATGCTTCTTGCATGGTTCTTATTGCTGAGAATTGCTTTGGCTATTCTGGGTCGTTTCTCCATATGAAATTTGGGACTGATTTTTCTAGGTCTGTGAAGAATAACAATGGTATTTGATGGGGATTGCATTGACTCTGAAGATCATTTTGGTAGAATGGCCATTTTGATTATATTTATTCTGCCTTTCAAGAACAAGGGAGAGCTTTCCATCTTCTAAAATCTTCTTCAATTTCTTTCTTTAGTGTTTCATAATTTTCATTGTAGAGGTCTTTTATCTTCTTGGTTAGGTTTATTCGTAGGTATATTATTGGTTTTTAAGTTATTGTGAATGGAATTTTTTTCTGGATTTCTTTCTCAGTAGATTCATGGTTGGCATATAGAAAAGCTACTGATTTTTTAGGTTGATTTTATACTCTGCTACTTTGCTGAACTTGTTTATCAACTCTAGTAGTCTTTTGATTGAGAGGTTTTTGGGGGGTTTCAAATATAGGATCATGTCACCTGCAAATGAAGATAATTTTAATAATTTTAATTCTTCTTTTCCTATTTGAATTCCTTTGATATCCTTCTCTTGTCTTATTGCTCTGGCAAGATTCTTGAGGACTTATTGAAAAGGAGTGGTGATAGTGGGCATCCTTGTCTTGTTGCTGATTTTAAAGGGAATTCCCGCAGTTTTTTCCTCCACTGAATATGATGTTGGCTTTGGGTTTATTGTATATTGCCTTAATGATGTTGAGGTACATTCCTTCTATTCCTATTTTCTGCAGTGTTTTTCACATGAATGGTTGTTGGATTTTGTCAAATGCTTTTTCAGCATCTATTGAGATAATCATGTGATTTTTGTCCTTAGTTCTATTTATGTGGTGAATAACAAGTATTGATTTGCATATGTTGAACCAGCCTTGCTTTTCTGGTATGAAACCAACTTGGTCATGGTGTACAATTTTCTTGATGTGGTTTTGAATGCGCATGGCTAGTATTTTGTTTAGAATCTCTGCATCTATGTTCATCAATGATATCGGTCTGTAATTTTTGTTTCTTGAGGTATCTTTGTTTGGTTTTGGTATTAATGTGACACTGGCCTCATAAAAGGAGTTGAGAAGAAATCCATCTCTTTTGATTTCATGGAATAACATGTAAAGTATTGGGTTTAGTTCTTCTATAAAGTTTTCGTAGAGTTCAGCTGGAAACCCATCTGGACGTGGGATTTTCTTTGATGGCAGGCTTTTTATTGCTGTTTCTATCTCTTTGCTTGCTATTGGTTGATTTAGCTTTTCTATATCCTCTTGTTTCAAGTTAGGTAGGTTGTATATGTCTAAAAATCTGTCAATTTCTTCCATGTTTTCCAGTTTATTGGAATATAAATTTTCAAAATAGTTTCTGATGATCTTCTGAGTTTCCCCACTGTTTGTGGTGATGTCTCCTTTTTCATTTCTAATTTTAATAATTTGGGTTGATTCTCTCTTTCTTTTGGTTAGGTTAGCTAGTGGTTTTTCGATCTTGTTAATCTTTTCAAAGAACCAGCTTTTTGTTTTGTGGATCCTTTGTATTGTTTTTTTGTTTTCTATTCCATTGATTTCTGCTCTGATTTTAATTATCTCCTGCTTTCTACTGACTTTGGGATTAGACTGTTCCTGTTTTTCTATGTCCTTGAGATGTGTCATTAGGTTGTTTATTTGGTGACTTTCTGTTTTTCTTATGTGGGCATTCAGTGCTATGAATTTTCCTCTTAACACCACCTTCATAGTGTCCCATAGATTTTGGTATGTTGTGTTTCTATTTTCAATTAATTCCAGGAAATTTTTATTTCTCCACTTATTTCTTCTCTGATTCAGTCCTCATTCAAGTTTATAATTCAGCCTCCATGTATTTATGGAATTTCTTTTGGTATTCCTGTTGTTGACTTTTACTTTCATTCCATTGTTATCTGAGAAGATGCAGGGAATTATATTACATTTTTAAATTTGCTGGTATTTTCTGTGTGGCCCAAGATGTGGTCTATTTGGAGAAAGTTCAATGGGCAGCTGAGAAGAATAGGTATTCAGCTGTTGCTGGTTGAAATATTCTGTACACGTCTATTAGGTCCATTTGGTTTATAGTGTTCTTTTGGTATGAATAGTTTTTACTCATCTTTTGTCTGGAAGATTGATCTAGTGGCATGAGTGGTGTGTTGAAGTCTCCTAATATTATTGTATTTGGATCTATTTGAGACCTGATGTCCCAAAGAGTTTGCTTTACAAAGTGGGTGCACCCACATTTGGGGCATAAATGTTTACTATTAATGCAGGCTCTAGCGGACGCTGCTTGCTCCATAGTCCCGCCATGGAAGGTTTCTGCTTTGGGCAGCTCCCTGAAAATTATTCCGTGGTTCCTGCCACAGAAGGTCACTGCAACAGGCAGCTTCCTGAAAATTATTCCATTGTGTCTGCCATGGAAGGTCACTGCTCAAGGCAGCTTCCTGATCAATAGTCTTCTTGCACGACAACGACACAAAGTCTGATATAATATTTTAAAGAATATATTTAATAATTTGGGGGGTTGGAGAGGAGATAGAGATGACAATTCTCCTGGCCTTCTGTAGGCAGGGCTCTTCTTATATTAAGGGTTCAAACAAAGCAAAAGGAAAGAAAATCACAAGTTAAGACAAGGGAATGGCAATCACAAGTTAAGACTAGGGTGTGGCAAGGTGAATGTTTCATGGAAAATAGGAGGTCATCAATGTCTACCTTTCAGTCCCATCCAGTTCAAAGAAGCTTGTCTGTGTGCAATTTCCACTTAGCATGTACTGTGTACATGGCTAAGCCGGTCTGAAATGGTGACCTCGTTGCATGGGCTAAGACGGCCCCCAACATACTATCATTATATCTTCTTGTTGAATTGTTCCTTTTATTAATAAGAAGTGACTTGCTTTGTTTCTTCTGATGTGTTATAGTTTCATATCTGTTTTGTCGGATATGAGTGTTGGTACCCCTGCTTTTTTCGGTCTCCATTTGCTCCAGCTGCTCTGGGCAGCTGCAACCACGTGAGCCCTTGTTGGCCTCTGGCAATGGTGCTTGTATTGCCCTAATACGGCCAGGCACAAGTCTATTGCTTTCCAAGCCTGCAATGTGGTAGGCTGAGTTATTTCCCCCCACAGACACCATGGCTAGGTGTCCTATGGGGATCCCTGGAGACCCTACAAGGGCTTGAAGAACTGCAGACTATAGGTCCCTCCCCCCCAAATGTCTCTAGGGGCTGTCTGTTAATTTGTGTTTCTGCTGTGTCTCACAGTAATCCCCACCCCCACATCTGCAGGGATGATTTGCAAAGTCTCAGACCCCATGAGTCTATTCCTTGCCATGCAAGTTCCTGTGGCCACTCAGGGCAGTCTCCCACTGGGACAGTTTGTTAACTTACAGTCTTGATGAATGCATTGCTCCTGGTCTCTGCAGGCAGAAATGGGTTTGGCTAGCCGGGCGTGGTGGCGCACGCTTGTAATCCCAGTACTTTGGGAGGTAGAGACCGGAGAATCCGGGTTCGCGGCCAGCCTCAGCGCTCTCTCTCTCTCTCTCTCTCTCTACCTAGTGAGTCCCTCTGCAACTTCGTGAGACGTGGTTTCAAAATAAAGTATAAAAAAATAGGGCCGGGGGTGTAGTACGGAGGTAGAACGCCCCTGGGTTCAATCCCCGGTACCACAAAAAAAAAAAAAAAGAAGAAATGGGTTTGGCTGTAGCCACAGCATCTGGCTGGGTCCCTGCAGGAAGAGACGGGGTTGGCTGCAGCCACAGGATCTGGCTGGGTCATCTGGATAGCTGGGTCTTTGTCAAGCGTGGAGAGAAATGCCTACTGCTTTTGATGATGGCCTATAATTTCTGGCTTCACAATAATCTATTGCTTTTTTGCTGGAGGTCTCTGGGAGCCACAGTGTTGACAGCCATGAGCCCCACACAACCTGGCCAAGATGGCACTGCCGCCGCTGCTCTCTGTTCACCAGGTGAGACATGTGGAGCTCTTTGTAGTCCTCTTCTCTCTCTCCTGGCTCTGATTTCACCATGTTTCAACTTTCATTGTTTTGTTGAGTTTTTGCTGTTTTTCTTCCCTTGTCAAGAAGCAGTCTTCCCAGTGGTTGAGTTCCAAGTCTCAGAGCAACTAAAACATGCTATCTCCCTCTATGACACCATCTTGCTTTGTTCATGCTCACTTATTTTCTGATTACAAAACTAGCATATGCATACTTTCACATCAGCACCAATGCTGAGAGTACCCTGTGATTCACCTTGAACCTATCCCAGAGAAGAGGTCCTCAATGATGTTTGTCAATCACACACAAGAGAAGCCACAGAGCACATTGGAGACAACCTCCAGTCCAGGTTCCCGACCCCCTCTCATTGCGTTTTAACTTGCATATCCTCAATGAAATGTGTTGAGCATCTTTTTAAATCCCTATATTCTATTATTGTATCTTTCTTAATAGGATGTCTATTCAATGTTTTTGCTCATTGTTTGTTGTGTTTTTTGCTTTGATTTGATTTATTATTGAACCTGAATTATGTTTATTTTCTACATAGATGTGAGTTGTATTTGAGAGTTGTTTATATATTCTACATTATCAGATATATGTTGTACAAAGATTGTCACTTAATTCGGGACTCATCTTTTTACTTTATCTTTTAATTAGTAAACTTTGATAAAGTCGAATTGTCTTTTGTCCTTTTTGGATCATGTTTTTGATATACTATCTAATAAATCTTTGCCTTAACCAAGTACACAAAGATTTGCTCTTATTTTTCTTCTTTAGTATTTATAGTTTTAAAGTTTTCCATGTAGGCCTATGATCTGCTTTTTTAATATAGTATGTGCTTGCTTTTTATTTTTATGTATATGGATGTCCAACATTTTCAGCACCATTTATTAAAAATCAAACTTTACATTGAATTTCCTTCTTTTCCATCTCCATAATGATTATGCATAAATGAACATGTATTTACTTTTATATTTACTGCTTTAGTATTATGAATCAATGGCCTTGCAACAAAACTCTTCAAGAGTACTCTGTTCTCCTGGTCTCCATTTCCTCTTTGGACATTACCCATAGCAACGGTTATTAAATATGGATGGTTATTGAAAATTGCTTCCTCTTCAGTGATACAGAATTCCTTAAAGTCATATAACATATTGTATACATTCTATATGTCTATGACCCCATATAATGTTTTAGATAAAATTCAGAAAAATGTCGTTGAGAAATAAAGGTGAAAAAAACACATGGGAAATTGCAGATTAACATAATTATTATCACAAAAATGCAACAGAATATACATACTGAGATTTTGATCTGTGGAGTCCAGAAGTATGTTTTTATTATTATTTTAAAGTGCTAAATTACTTTTAAATAAAAAATTACTTTTAAATAAAAAATTTACAAGAAAAAAGATAACTACTTGTCAGTATGCTCAGAGTTAAAATGTTTTGAGCAATTATGAGTAATGATCTAGTTAGGCACAGTATTTCACTTCTATCATTAATTAGTTCACTACTTGATAATACTCATTCTCATTTCTCAAGGAAAAAAATTCAAAATGTTTTTCTTTACTTACGCAAAGACATTTCTTGCCCAACTTTATTTCAGAACTAAGTTTCTACAATAAAATCTTTAGCCCAGCATGACCAGCTCAATGACTAACCAATCTTTGTCACTTTATAGTTTAAATATAAAAATCAGAGAGCACGGGGCTTGGTGGCGCACACTTGTAATCCCAGTACTTTGGGAGGCGGAGACCGGAGGATCCGGGTTCGCGGCCAGCCTCAGCTCTCTCTCTCTCTCTCTCCCTGTCTCTCTCTCTCTCTCTCTCTCTCTACCTAGTGAGGCCCTCCACAACTTCGTGAGACCCGGTTTCAAAATAAAGCTTAAAAAAATAGGGACGGGGGTGTAGAGCGGAGGTAGAACGCCCCTGGGTTCAATCCCCAGTACCTCAAAAAAAAAAAAAATCAGAGCAACTCTGAAAATAACAAAGTAACAAGGTAAAATTTGATCTCTTACACTGATTCTTTCTCATTAAAAACAAATTTATATGTGTATCAACATCAACTTCAAAGGTTTCTTGCTCTTGAATGTACTCATTTCCTTTCTGCCATGAAACTTAGAAGGTATTTATCATGGTTTTATGGCAAAAGAAAGTAAGAGCAGAAGGATTTTCACAGTAGGATGATAACTTTTGGAAAATGGTTGCTGTATGTGACTGGATATAGTTTATTACTTTACAACAGGTACAATAAATTTATCTTCCATTTATCAAAATTAAGAGCTGTGCTCCTCTATTTCAATTACTCATATACAATTTACACCATAAGTCCTTACACATATTATTGATAATTTTATCAAATCATGTCATTTAAGTGCAATAGAGGCCAAGAGACCACATAAAAATGAAGCAAAAAAAATTCCTATTCTAAAAAAAACATATTTCTAGTTTTCTTGAGTATTTTTATTCATATTTTAAGAATACTTTATATAAATGCCTTTCTATAATGGATAGATATTTTTAAACTAGATCTTATTGTATATAATTTATTTCACAATAATATGAACAAAATTTCTATTAAAAAACTCTCAACTTTATGACTTGACAACATGTAAACTAAGACTCATGATTATCGGTATCATTTCATGTCACCAATCAAAATAAAAATATCGTAGGGACCAATATATGTCAGAAACAAAAACGACTTTATGGTTGATTATAGCCTTATTTGTCTGAGAAAATAGACTTTCAACATGCAAAAACATACAGAAATAAAAGGCAACAATTCTTGGTAAACCTCAAGACAGAAATTACTTCTGAAGAGGAAAATTGAAGAGGAGATAACTCTCTAGTTACAGGATATTTTCCACTTTTAAGTTGAATTTCTCTAAGCACTGAATCCATACTCTAGAAATTCCCTGGAGAATTTAGTTCATCTTAGCTACCCAGCCAAGGACATTATTTTTCTATGGCGAATTCAACTAGCCAGAGAAATAGAAGAAAACAAGAACATTCAAAAGTAGAATTCTCACAAAGAAAATTCTCCAGAGGCTATAAATCCCTCAATAAATACATGATAAATAAATTTACCCAGAGGTACAAGACAGCTGCTAATAAACCTTATCCCTTGTGTGTCTTATAATATTTAAACACTCCTACAATGGATATTACAGAAATATATTCTATACCAGTGTACAGTTTACAGAATACATTTCATTTGCTTTGGTTAATTTAATCTTGACATTATCTTTAAAATATATGTATTATTATTTTCATTCCCATTTTGGATATGGGATGGACTGGAGAGAGAGAGAGAGAGAGAGAGAGAGAGAGAGTGAGAGAAGAGAGGAAAATAGAACCAGAGAAATGTATTTAAAGCCATATTTTGGAAAGTGATAAATGAAGACAGTAGCAAAGCTCCCTCCCATGGCTACATGATAATATTGTAGGCATAGCATTCAAAAGTAGAAATACAAATTCAGTTTCCAAATGTGTAATAAGCAGTAGCCACAACTACGCTTCCAAACCATTAAGTTTATGTCATTCATTATATTGCCTCTAATACCAATTCTATTTTAATTTTATGATTAGTAACGATTTACCATGGAGGTAGGTGGCTTTGGTAGAAGAGAAGAAAAAGATCATATTATGCATTGCTATCTTAAATAAATGTAAGCATCTGTGTTAAATGACTTGCAGTGAGGAAAATAATAGGCACTGAACCAAAGGAAAATTATTGCAGTGTTTCATTTTTAGATTTCAGTGAATAAATATAATTGCAGCAAAATGAAGAAAGTCATGCAGGTATGTTTAACAACTTTTGGCTTTGATGAAATAATGAGAAGTGACCAAAGAAAATAGTCACATAATGAACAAAGGGACTAAGAAGAAGAAAATACAGCCAGGCATGGTGGTCCATGCTTGTAATCTCAATACTTGGGAGGCTGAGACAGGAGGATGGCATGTTTGAAGACAGCCTCAGCAAGTAATGAGATTCTCATCAACCTAGCAAAACCCTGTTTCAAAATAAAACAGGGCTGGGGGTGTAGCTCGAAGGTAGAATGTCTTTGGGTTCAATCACCAGTACCACAAAAGAAGGAGGAGAAGGAAGAGGAGGAACAGGAGGAGATGATGAGGAGGAGAAAAGAAGAAGAAGGAGAAGGAGGAGAAGGAGAAAGAGGAGGAGGAGGAGGAGGAGGAGGAGGAGGAGGAGGAGGAGGAGGAGGAAGGACAACAACAGAGAGGGAGTATTGAGATTAGGTATAGGAACTGTTTAGTTTCTGGATAGAATTTGTTTAAATTTGTTCACTAGACCATGATAGTAAGTATACCCATACATCATAATAAATTGCATACCCTGTGCAAACTCTTAGGGAATAAGCAAATGAGACATAGTTTAAATCTCCTTGTAGTTTTGGGAACTACCATCAACATGAATTCTGTCTATTCTATACAACATGACATTCTATGAGCAAACCACTAAACTAAAGTCAACAAAACAGTGTTTCCATATTCAATATGTTGGACTATCTTAGGTATTATAATTGGATTTTTTCATCAAGTTGGAAAAGACATGCCAGGTGTTCAGGTCAATCCCATCAATGATTTCCATCATGAAAATATTACTTTGCAACATACTAAGTCATAATTTTTGGTCCCAAGATTATTACAGGCAATAGATATACATTTAGCTGATGAAACTTGAAAATGATATTTATTTTGAACTGGAAGACAACGCTCTGTTTCAGGTAGACATTAGCAGTAAATCTGTCTGTCTTCCTTCCTTCCTTCCTTCCTTCCTTCCTTCCTTCCTTCCTTTCTTTCTTGTACTGGGGATGAGCCCAGTGACATTCTGTCTCCAAGTTACACATTCAGCCCTATCTTATTTTTATTTTGAAACAGGATCTTGCTAGGTTGATGAGAGTCTTACTACTTGCCAAGGCTATCCTCAAACCTGAGATCCTCCTGTCTCAGCCTCCCAAGTGTTGAGATTACAGGTATGTGCCACCACACCCAGTTTAACTGTAAATTTTAAAAGGGCTAGTCAGTCACTCTCACTTTTGTGGTTATGCCTCCGAGTACTTAACCCCTAGATTCCTTGGGTAATTCAGACCCAAATGTTTGGCTCATCTCAAAAATGATCAGTTGTAAAAATAACAGGATGCATAAGAGACTTGATGACTGTTGGAACAAGCAGCCTAAAGCAACTGGACTCCAGTCAGTCAGTGTCACTATACTGGAAGCTCTGAGTCCAGGTAATGTATTGTAATATTCCTTGGGATTAGCAGGACTTTGAGACAACTTCCC
>PVJS01018462.1:0-34786 GCA_004027185.1 Glis glis | reverse complement strand
TATAAATATATTGTATTTTTGTAAACAGATCTATTCTGTATGCTCAAATTGGTAACATTTACTCATTTAAAATCAATTAACAATTTATACTCTAACTGAATACCACCTGGTTTACAAAAGTTCTTGGTAAAATCACAGCTACAAAGAAAACTTCAAACATTTTTAAAAATTATAAACAGTGTAGATAATCTTACTTATAATGAAATATGACTAAAAGTTAACATCAAAACCGGAAAGCTGAAGCATAAAACTTTACCATCTCAAAAGGAAAAAGCACTTTTAAATCTCTAGATTAAAAATTTATGATTTAAAATCTCTTTTAAATCTTTAAACTATCAAAGAGAAAACCAAAATCAAAATTGCAGGTTATCTGGAGAGTGATACTGCATATCCCAACCTGTGGAAATAGCTAAAGGAACCCCTTAGAGAAGAATTCATAGCCTTAAGTGTTTCTAAGAAAGAAGGGGGAATAAGAATCAATGAACAATGAAGTTATAAAGAATAATATTAAGAAAGTCTATAAGAAGGGATTAACCAAGATCATATTATGAAGGAACTAGATAGTAGATCTAATAAATAAACTTAAAACCTTTTTTTTTTACGGAACTCGAGATTGAACCCAGGGGCATTCTACCTCTGAACTACACCCCAGCCCTATTTTTTATTCTTTATTTTGAAACAGGGTCTCACTAAGTTGCAGAGGGCCTCACTAAGTAGCTGATGAACTACACCCCAGCCCTATTTTTTATTCTTTATTTTGAAACGGTCTCACTAAGTTGCGGAGGGCCTCACTAAGTAGCTGAGGATGGCCGCGAACCCGGATCCCCTGGTCTCAGCCTCCCAAGTACTGGGATTACAAGCATGTGCCACCACCACGCCCAGCAAACCTTTTCTTTAAAGTAGGACTTATATTTAAAAGTAGAATCCACGTTTTTTAAGTAGATACCATCAACATCAAAATAAGTACCAGACTAATAGCCTGCACTCCATGCCCCCCCCAGAGAAGATAAGTATTATGGTTTGCCTCTTAAATGTCCCCCAAAGACCCATATGCCAAAGGCTTGGTTCCCATTCTGTGTGGCACTATGGAGAGGTATTGGAAACTTGAGGAGGCGGGGCTTAGTGGAAGGAAGTTAGGTCATTGAGGGCAGGTCCTTGAAGGGGTTATTGGGACACTGGCTCCTTCCTCTCTCTCTCTCTCCTTCTCTGCTTCCTGGCCACCATGAGGGAGCAGACATCACCATGCCCTTCTGTCATGATGTATTGTGCTACTGAGGTAGGATAGAAAAGAAATGGAAGATAGGTAGAAAGGAAACAAAAGGAAGGAAGAACAAGGAAACTATAACTTTAATCTGAGAGCCTTATGCTAACATTCCTCATACCTTCACACCCCAAGCCAGTTCTCTCTCCCAGGCCCATATCTCTCAATTTTCTGGGAATTCTACAAATTTTTATTGGGAAGCTGAGACAGGAGAATCACAGGTCCAATGCCAGCAACATGCAGTAACTTAGCAAAACACTATTTCCAAATAAAAAAATAAAATAGGGCTGGAGGTATAGCTTAGAGGTAGAATACCTCTGGGTTCAATCCCCAGTAACACACACACACACACACACACACACACACACACACACACACATTACATATGTATAAATGTGTAGAAAGGTAGAATATATGTGTAGTATATATACTCATATATACTTATAATATATGTGTATATATGAGAATTTACAATACCTTCAACAATCTTGAAGTTACTATAAATTCTCCCACTTGTGAAAACTACCTTGTACACTGTTAATTAGTCCACCAACACATATTTTTGGAATAGATTATAAATAGATTTTTAGAATAGATAATTAGCCCACTAATATATATTGTTAGAATAGATTACAAATAGAGTTTTAGAATAGATAGCCCACTAGCACATATTTTCAGAATAGATTGAACAACAGGAGATACAAAACCTGTAATACGTGGTACTTTCTCAAGTTGCCTACTGGTCAAATAATGGAAAAGACATCAGCCTAAGCGTCCTGAGACTCACCAGACCACCATTGTGTTAGCATTTTCATAGCTATAATCTAAAAGACTGATCAGTTAATTTAGAGGGAGGAACTTTATTTGCTCACAGTTTTTCTTGGCGACATTGGGTTCAGTCCATGTGAGGCCAGGGACAACGGATCTCAGAGCGTGGTGGCTGTGGCGGGGAGCAAAGAGAGGGAGAGCACAAGGCTTTGCTCTCACCTCATGGAGGCTGGAAGCAAGAAAGAGCGAGAGAGGGGAGGAGGGACCATATGTAATCCCCAAGGCCACACCCCCAGGGACCCACCTTCTCCAGTCACACCCTACCATGCCATTGTAATGGATTTCTCCACTGCTGGAATTACAACCTTCATGACTCAATTACATCAACTCCAAATACCAATTTATGAGTTCTTCAGAGGCCATTCTATATCTAACTATAACAACCATAAACCATCCTGTGATCACCAAACTGATGTCATCCCCACATGACTTCCCATGCTCATCCTTCACCAAGTTGCCTTTTTATTTTATGGTACTGGGCATTGTACCCAGGGGCATTCTACCTCTGAGCTATACCCCCAGCCCTTTTTTATTTTTTTGTTTTGAAACACGGTCTTGCTAGGTTGCTGAGGGTCTCGCTTAGCTGCTGAGGCCGGTCTTGAACCTGCAATCCTCCTGTCTCCGCCTCCCAAGTACTGGAATTACAGGCATATACCACTATACCTGGCTACCAAATTTCCTTTAAAAGAAAGACCCAAGACCCCCCAGAGTGCCTCTCATGCTCAAGATAGCCCACATTCTCTTTTTAGTGCATACTCCTTGCTTTCCTAAATAAATCTGTGTCTCAATATCTGATGCGTGCCGACATTCTTTTCTGTCATGTACCTCAAGGACCCCATCATCCTGAGTTGAGGTCCCCCTCTGCAGGACCTCCTCGGACCCCCTTTGGTGACACTACCACAGGCCCAAAGCAATAGAGCCAAATGGACATGGAATGAAACCTGTGAAATCATGAGCCCAAATAAACTTTCCTCCTTGTGAGTTGATTTTTCTCAGGTCTTTTGTCACAGTGGCAAAAGCTACTAATAAACTAAATTTACAGACTAATGAGGTTAACCCCTAGGGTCGCCAGACTTGTTTTCTGGAGGCACTTTCTTGACCACATGGCTGGGAGGGGGCTCCAAGCAGAGCACAGTCATCTCACTAAGTTAAGAGGACAGAGATTGCAGTTCAGGCGCTGAGCTGTTGGACTTTACAGAGTAGGGTACTGGAAAGAAGGGAGCTGCCCGGAGAAAGAGTTCCAGGAGTCTATGCAGAGGTCCTCTAGTCCTTGCCCACATACCAAGTAGACAGTAGAAGCGATACCTCAGGAGACAAACAAAGCACAATGACTGAAGAAAAGACAATTGGGGGGGGTGAGCCAAACAGTCCCCAAGTCACACGGTCCTAGGGGATACTGACATTTCAGCCAACCACAGTGAAGATACTTCAATGAACCAATCCTGGAAGTCTAATCTTTGTTGTAAGGACAAAATTAGCCACAGAGCCAAAGCAACTCCAGACCTGCCCTAATAAGACATTGGCCTGAGCTGTCTAATGTGGTAGCTGCTGGCCATGAGTGGCTAGTGACCATGTGTATTATGGCTAGTCCAAACTGAGATGTGCTCTGCGTATAAAATACATGCATATAAGTCCTTTAGTATAAAGGACTTATACTAAAAAAGAATGTAAATTGTCTCATTCATAGTTTTTATATATTGTTTTCATGTGGAATTATAATGGTTGGCTAAAATAGCTTAAGTAAAATATATTATTAAAGTAATTTCACCTTTTTTACTTTTTAAAATGTGGCTAGGCTACTATAATGTTTTAAATTATAGGTGGTTTGAATTTATAACACCTAGAAGCTGTACCCTAGAAGCTATAAATGAAAAAGTGAATAAACTTTCTTTCATAAAAATAAAAATGTTCTGCAAGGCAAGAAACACCATTAACCAAGGTAAACAACCAATGAGAAACTTACAGAAAATATACATGATTGATGTCACAACACACAGTGACGAGTAATTTCAACAACAAAGTCAAAGTGGAGACAAATATGCATTTCTTTATAAAATTGATCATCCATTTTTATAAAATTCATTAAGAAAAAGGACAACCTATTTTTTAAAATGGGCCAAAGAGATAAATAGGAACTTCACAGAAGAGGAAATACAGATGGACAGTAAACAATCAAAAGTAACCCAACCTCTTTGGTAATCAGGGAGATACAAGTTAAAACAACAATACACCTTCCAGATTGGCTCTTGATAAAGATAACCACTACACCTGTCCGTGAAGGTGGGGTATAATGGTGACACTCATACATTGTGGATGGAGCATATATTAGTGCAACCGCTCTGGAAAAGAGTTTGGCAGTGTGTCTTCCAATGCTAAGTAGAAACAAACTCTGTGACCAGCAATTACTCTCCTAGTTATATACTCTACAGCTCATGTCACCAGAATTCATGAACGAGAAAGTTTATAGCAACATTGTCAGTGGGAACCACAACCTAAAAAACACATAAGTGTCCATCTTCATGAAGACAAACAAATCCAGTGTACTCATATAAAGACCTGCTATATAGCCATGAAAATGAATATACTACTGCTACAAAGAACAATACAGTTGATTCTTAAAATTATAATGATGCATGAAAGAACCAAGAGGCAAAAGTCCATTTATATAATATTTAAAAACAGACCAAATGATAATATTGGGATATATACATGTACGTGTGTGTGTGTGTGTGTGTGTGTGTGTGTGTGAATATATGTAATGGAAAGAGAGAGAGAGAGAAAGAGAGAGAGCATGTTATGGTTTGGCTATAGTGTGAGTGTGCCCCTCAAGGATTCTTGTGCTGGGAGCTTGGTGCCTAGTGTGGTGGTGGTGGGACCTTTAAGAGGTGGGGCCTAGTGGGAAGCCCTTAGGTCTTTGGAGGAGCTGCTCTCAGAAGAGATTTCCGGGACCCCTGAGCTCTCGAGAAGGCGAGTTGTTGTAAGAGCGAGGCTCATCCTCTGGCTTGCTGTCTTGCAGGGTGAATGAACTCTTGCTCCTGCATGTGCTCCCACCATGATGGTGTCCACTGTTGCCCCTCATCAGAGGCTGCACCAACAAAGCTGTCGATCTTGGAATTTCAGCCTCGAAAACGGTGAGCCATGTAAACTCCTTTTCCTCATAAAGTTAGCCTGCCTCAGTTATTTCACTGTATCAATAAAAACTTACTATGACATATAGGTTGTATGAGGAGATGTGTATGTGTATATACACATATATACACACACATGCATTTGTTCATATTATATATGATATATTTATAGTATACATTTATCTATCATTATATATGTAATAAATAATCTACTAAAATATAGATAAAGAAAAACATAATATATAGCTCTGTATTTATTTATTTTAAAGCAAAGAAATCATTTCCATGAAAGAAGAGAAGTCACTTCTTTTGGGTAGGAGAAGGCATTTGACCTGGAAAGGCCCAATGGGTCGGGGTTGGGCTTCTGAGTGCTGACAGTATTCTGTTTTAAAATCTGAGTAGGAGTGACATGGTAGTAAATAAATGATGCTTTGCTTGATAAATTTTATGCAGTTATTTTGTCTTACAAGATTTGTATGTGTTATATTTTATAATGCCTTAAAAGAAAAAACATTTTTTTGGCGGTACAGGGGATTGAACCCAGGGGCCTTCTACCTCCAAACTACACCCCCAGGACTATTTTTTTTTCTTTATTTTGAAATAGGGTCTCACTAAGTTGCAGACGACCTCACTAAGTAGCTGAGGCTGGCCGCGAACCCGGATCCTCCGGTCTCAGTCTCCCAAGTACTGGGATTACAAGCGTGTGCTACCATACCCAGCTAAAACAAAAATCTTTAGAAAAAGAAACATCACCATAACCTGTTGGATCAGTTGAATCAACCATGCTTGGAGCCTGACCCTTCACATTCCTTGCATTGCTACCTGCCTGTGAGTGCAAGAGTAATGACAGGTTGGAGCCAAAACAATATGTAACCTGAAGATTTGGTCCCTCCTTCCTTCAGCCCTGGAATGCCATCTGGCAGGCAGCCTGAGGGTCCAGCTTCCTGAACAACAAGAAGAGGGTTGAGGAAGGGCCGTTGAGGACGGTTGAGGAGAGCGGCCCATGTCTGTGGGAGCTTCTGGCCTTATAAACTCAGCATTGGCAGTGCTTCCTGGGCTCCGATGGACGGCTGTACCACTTCGACTCTTGGGTGAGCCCTAGCCCAGAGACTCCAGATTTCTTCTTGGGAAGACAAATCTCTTTCAAAATCAACATTTTAGGCATTAGTTTTCCTTTCTTTACCCATTAGAAAAAGGCTAATGGGGAAAGAAAGGAAAAGTATCCCCTTGGTTTGGGTTAAGCTGAGCTGATAAGTCATGGTTTCTGCTCAATACATATCTTTTTCTTCCTTTGACCTGGCCATGTTGTGCTCACTGAAAAGCAAGGGACCTCCCTCTTGCCTGTTAGTTGCTCCATCTCTTAGCCAGAGAACAGAGTGGCCATTTAGACCAGGGGCAGCCAGAGCAGCACAAGCACGTGTGTGTGTGTGTGTGTGTGTGTGTGTGTGTGTATTCATCCCTGCTGCTTCCTGTTCTGTGTATTTGCAAAGCCACCACAGGATTAAAGACAGTAAGATAGTCACTTCTCTGAATGGTTTATCTGCAAATCAGGCCAAGAGCATGCAAATTGTTAAATATCATAAGACAATTACCAATCTAAAAAGCAACCCCATTTATATTAGCATCAAAAAATAAAGTACAAATTAATTTAACCAAGAGAGTGAAAGACCTGTACACTGAAAAGTATATAACATTGATGAGAGGAATTGTAGAAGGCACAAACAAAATAAAAAAATACCTTGTGTTTGTGGATTGAAAAATCAGTATTGTCAAAATGTCCCTAATACCTAAAGCTAGATATAGGTTCAATGCAATCCTTATCAAAATTCCATTTTTTCACAGAAGTAGAAAAAATAATTCTAAAATTCATATGGAGCCACCAATGACCTTGAACATCCAGAAAACAATCTTGAGAAAGAAAAATAAAACTGGAAGCTATAGTAATCAAAACGATATGGTGCTGGAATACAGAGAGACACATAGACCAACGGAACACAACAGAGAACCCAAGAATAAGCCCAAGCATATATAGCCAACTAATTTTTGATAAGCATCCAAGAAATACAATGAGGAAAGGACATCCTTTTCAATAAATGATATTGGGAGAACCGGATATCCACATGCAAAAGAAGTTGTACTTTCATGGTATACTATACACAAAATCAACTCAAAATGGATAGAAGACATAAAGGCAAGACCCGAAACCATAAAACTCCTAGAAGAAAGCATAGGAGACTATCTCTTCGATATTGGTCCTGGTAATGACTTTTTAGACATCATACCAAAAACACAGGTATGAAAGCAAAAAAAAAAAAAAAAAAAAAGAAGTGGGACTATATCAAACTAAATAGCTTCTGCATAGCAAGAGAAACAATCACTAAAATGAAAAGATAGCCCATGGATTAGGAGAAAATATTTGCAAAACACATATCTGATCTATTAGTAGCCAAAATATAGAAGGAACAACCCAATAGCAAATATTCAAACCAAATCAAACAAGACAAACCATGGATAACCTGATTTAAGAATGTGCAAAGGGACAGGAATGGTGGTGTACACCTGTAATCTCAGTCCTTGGGAGGCTGAGACAGGAGGATCGCAGGTTCAAGGCCAACCCTGGCAACTTAGTGAGATTCTGTTTCAAAAAAAATAATAAAATAGAGCTGGGGTGTAGCACAGAGTTAGAATGATCCTGGGTTCAATCCCTAGTACCAAAAAAAGAGAGGCAAAAATCCTGAACAGACATTTCTCCAAAGAAGACATAAAAATGGCCAACCAGTATATGACAATATGCTCAACATCACTAGGGAAATGCAAATCAAAATCACACCTATTAGGATGACATATCGCATCACACCTATTAGGATGGATATTATCAAAAAGACAAGAGAAGCCATGTGTGATGATGTATGTCTACAATCCCAGCTACTCAGGAGGCTGAGGCAGGAGGATTGCAAGTTCCAGGTCAGCCTGGGCAACTTAGTGAGACCCTGTCTCAAAATCAAATTTGGAAATAAAAAAGGGCTGGGAATATATTGATGTTCAATTCCCAGTACCCCAGAAAGAGAATGTAAATTAGGACAGCCATTATGGAAAACAGTATGAAGATTTCTTTAAAAAGTAAAAATAGATCTACTGTATGACACAGAAATCCCTTTGCTGGATAAACACACAAAGGAAACAAAATCAGCACCTTGGAGAAATATCTGTGCTCCCATATCCACTCTAGCATAACTCACAATAGCCAAGACATGGAAACAGCCTGTGTCCATTGACAAATAAGTAGATAAAGAAAGTGTGGTATAGATACACCATGGAATATTATTCTGCAATAAAAATGGAGATACTGCCGGGCATGTGGTGCATGCTTGTAATCCCAGTATTTGGGAGGCTGAGACAGGAGGATTCAGGTTCGTGGCCAGCCTCAGCTACTTAGTGAGGCCCTCCGCAACTTAGTGAGACCCTGTTACAAAAAAAAAATAGGGCTGGGGGTGTAGCTCGGAGGTAGAATGCTCCTGGATTTAATCCCCAGTACCACAAAAAAAAAAAAATGGATATACTGCCATTGGCAACAATATGGATGAATCTGAAGGACATTGTGCTAACTTAAATAGTCCAGACACAGAAAGGGAAATATTGCATGGTCTTACTTATATGTGGGATCTAAAAGAAGTCGAATGCATAGAAGCAGAAAATAGAATGATGGGGTTGGGGGGAAGAAAATGTGGGAGAAGTAGATCAAAGAACACAACATTGTAATCGTGTAAGGTGAATAAACTAGAGATCTAATGCACAGCGGGAGGATGATAGCTAATAGTTAATAGTATTGCGTGGATACTGAGGAAGTAGATTTCAGGTGCACTTACAACACAACCCAAAACAAGCAAATGCAAAGGGTGATGAATATGCTAATTTGCTTGACTGTACTACTCATTCCACTATGTAGATGTATATGGAAATAGTCATTGCATTGCATACCTTAGAAATATACAATTTTAAACAAAGAAAAAATTGCCAAATTAATGTCTCTTTGCATGCAAATTGCAGCAAGTGCTACAGACACTTACAGAAGAGACAAAATTCTTCGTCTCTGAAAATTGGGGATTGCATGTACGACACAGGGAATCTTTATAATAACCAGATATATCATCCAGCAGAACTCCCTGTTTTCCAACAGACTGCACAACACAGAGAATTTACGAAACAACAGGGACTCTATGCTCTTCAACTTTATCTTGACTAAAAATGAGCATCGAGTTGTTTGCAGAGTTGTGGCAATCAAGTGGCAACAAGCCAGTTTAAATACGTGGCCCATGGCCTTCTAATGCTTTTCGTAAGTGCAAAATGAGATGGTTGCTCTATGAGGGATTGCGAGTGTGACCTTCGCTGCATTAGCATCCGTGTGTGCTGGTGGAGTTAATCAGCCTGCTTGACAGGCTTCAGAACAAGCGGCACCACCCCTGCCACACACAATCCCCATCTCAGTGGAGGTTTCATTGTGAAAACCCTTCGATGCATTGAAAAACCAACCAAACAGGCAGACGGAAAACACACCAGTTTCCTGAACTGAAGTCAGCTCCTCAAAACCATTGCTCATTATTTGTAAAGTGCAGGCAGACCTCGTCCTACCAATATACTTAGTACTGGCCACACCAGTGCCTCCAGCTGTCAGATACTCATAGTCTTTGCCACTAGAACAGACAACTTATAAGGAATCTGCTAGTTGGGTTCAAAAGTACAGAAAAAAAACAAACAAAAAGCTTAGGTAGCTGCCTTTAGCTGATATCCTCCCTCCACTTACATTATGGATAAAATGTGCATTTGTGGTCCCAGCCAGCCTCTGTTAGTCTATGGGATAACATGTGTTACAAGTTCTCAACCTTTGAACACAGCTCACTTCAGTTTGGGTACAAAAGGAGAAATTTAGGGGCTGGGATGTAGCTCAGTGGCAAAGAACTTGCCTTGCAAGTGCACCACCCTGGGTTCGATCTCCAGTCCAAAGAGACAAAAAAAAAACCCAAAAAACAAAGGAAAGAATTTTGTGTTATTTATAATATCTTCCCTGACTCTTAAAACCATCTTCTTTTCACTGGGAGAATGTTTGACAAATAGGAGAGCAAACTCTTTCATGATTCCTTCTAATGACTGCTTTATGGCCATAAACAAACTCCTCACTTGTTGCAAAGACGCCAACAAAGAATGGAGGACTAATACCAAACCAAAACTCAGTGGCAGCTCATCTTCATCTTTGTCCAGGAAAAGCAATCCAGGCCAATTCTATGCTAATTTCTAACTCTTCAAACCTGGCAGGAGACCCTGCAGAGAAGGAACAAGGTTTTGAATGGAAGCAACTAGTGGTTTGGCGTGCGTGACCATGAAAGTTGCGTTCTCTATCTAGGACTCCTTGGCAAATGGAATCAGCGTTAAGTACCCCACATTCTGCAAGAATCAACACTGTAGGTTTGGTCTCTTCTTTGGGCTGTTGGGCAATAGGCCCAGAGTCAGTCTAGATGTGCTCTTGACAATTCTAATGCTCAGTATTGTCACCAGTATATCCCATTTGGGGCTACCTCATTATCACCTGCTCACATGTTATAGAACATGTGGGTTTGTGCCAGCTGGGGGGACAGAAAAGAAGCATGACAGAAAAGAAGCATGTCTGGTGTAGGCTGATTTGCCATCGTTATTGGATCGGGCAGGGAGACACTTGGATGGATTTCACGCACTGAGATCATGAGACCAAAGCCCTGACAATTCAGAAAGACTAAGCAAAAACAGGCCCCTGTCGCTGCTGTTAGTCTCATAGGCTCGCTGGAGATGATGAATCCACACATGTGAAACCCCAAGGGATAATCAGCAACTAGTACATGAAGTGATCCCGGAGTGGGGGTGGGAAACATACTCTCAGTATGATATTCAAGATCCCTTCAAGCCAGGTGTGGTGGCGCACTAGTCCCAATACTTGGGAGGCTGAGACAGGAGGATTTCAGGTTCAAGGTCAGCCTCAGCAATTTAGCGAGACCCTCAGCAACTTAATGAGACTCTGTTTCAAATTAAAAAGTAAAAAAGGGCTGTAGGTGTAGCTCAGTGATAGAATGCCCCTGGGCTCAATCCCCAGTACCATACACACAAAAAAAATCTACATCTATCTATCTATGATGTATATCAATAAAAATCCCTTTAAACCTGATTTTACCCAACTTTCCAACCTTACATCTTCCATGTATGGCAGACTGTATTTTCCAATGATGCCTACACACACACACACACACACACACACACACACACACACGGTCTCTAGGTTCCCTCTTCTTGAATCCCAGTTGGAATTTGTGACGGTTTGACCTATAGAGTATAGCAAAGTGATGCTATGTGATTTCCAAGGCTAGGCCAGCGGAAGGATACAATTCCCACCCGGCTTGCTTTCTTTAGGATACACATCTTGGGAAACCTGAACTGACATGAACAAGTGCAATTTCCTGGAAGCTACTGTAGTGGAAAGACCATGCAGAGACACCTCGCAGAATCAGAGAGATGTCCAAGGAGCTCCATCCATTTCAATTCCCAGCCTTTTGAGTCATCCCAGCCCACTCTCCAGACAGATGAGCAAGCAAGCCTTCAGACAGTTACAGCTCCCAGCCTTTTGGCCACCCAGATGATGCCAAATAAACAAAATGAGCTGATCCTACCAAGCCCTATTTGAATTCCAGACTCCTGAGCAAAACAAATGTGTTGGTATTTTCAGGGATTAAGTTTGGGGTAGTTTGTTATATAGTCCTAGTAAATGATCTCATCACTACACTACAACAAAAGTGGACTGCTTATGAACCCAAAACCTCCTGCACGATCCTGCCTTCCCATGTCCTGTCCACATCATCAAAGTTTCTTGTTTCTCTCCACTTATTTATTTTCATTCATTGAACAAACATATGCAAAATTCCTAATGTAGGAATATACAAAGACTAATTCTCTGCCTTCAGGGACCTCATAGTCTGGAGAGAGAGATGGAAATTGCTAAACTGATAAGATCATGTAGTGATAGAGCATCTAATTATCCCTGTCCTTCTATCCCATTATAAATCCCATCTCTCCAGAACATCTTCCCTGAACATCCCAAACCATTCTCTTTTCTTCCAATATTGATATAGTTAGCAATGTGCTAAAGTCATCTCTTACCATGAGACCTGATTGTACACATCTCTTCCTGACTCTGCATTCAGTGGCTTTACATTAATTGCTTGAAATCTACAGAGTATTTACACCACAAAAATTGGCAAAGGCTACATTGGGATTCCCCCAACCTTTCCTTTTTTAAAACAATGCTTTTTAAACATTGGCCATCCCACCTCTGCAGATATCTTTCACTTGGTATCCATCAGGGGTTAACTTTTGGGGTAGATGATATGACATTTTTTTAAAAATGGATCCTCTTGTATATCTTAAAATAACTAAAAGAGAGGATTTTAAATGTCCTCACTAAAAAGAAATGATAAGTATTTGAAGTGATGGATACGTTAATTAGCTTGATTTGAACATTCTACAATGTATATATGTATACATCACCTTGAACCCCATAAATATATGCAATTATCATTTGTCAAGAAAATGAAATGTTTTTGTAAAAAATGGATCTTCCAGGAATACAGCTTTTTGAAAAAATAATTGGATGTGTTAGAGGAAAGCTGATAAGGACTTCCTAAGCCATGTAGACCATTGCTGACTGTGAGTCATTTGGCTCTGGCATGGATAACTTGCTGGTTGCTGGATTCTCTTTCCTCCTCCTCCTCCTCCTCCTCCTCCTCCTCCTCCTCCTTCTCGTCCTCCTCCTCCTCCTTCTTTTCTCTCTCTCTCTCTCTCTCTCTCTCTCTCTCTCTCTGTCTCCTCTCTCTCGGATGTTGGAAAACTTTTACAAGCCTGCCAAGGTGGTTAATAGATAAGCTTAGACAACTCTTGGGGTTTATGTTGCCAGGGACTGGGGAGAAATCTGCTTCCTGCCTCCTGACCTTTGACCACTAGAGCAACAGATGAGGGAATTGCCTTCCTGACTCCTGCCTGCTCAACTCTCACCTGCCAGTGGGAAAGACCTGCTTCACCATTACACCTGCAACATGTTTATGAGGTTCCACCTTGAAGAAGTCTCCTCATGGAAAATAACAACCTTTTCTGGCATTCATGAGTAGAATTGTGTCCCCCAAAGATATGTTGAAGCCCTAGCCCTTGATATCTGAAAATAGGACCTTATTTGGAGATGAGGTCTTTACAGATAACTCATCAAGTTAAGATGAGATCATTAGAGTGGTTCCCAAATCTACATGACTGTTGCCCTGATAAGAAAACAAGAAAAGACATAGAGGCAAACGTGAATAGAAGAGAGACTATGTGAAGATATATACACAGGGGGAGAACATCAACTAAAGTTTATTTACAAAAACAGTCAGTAAAAAAAATAATAACCTGGTCAGTAGGCTGCATTTGGCCCATGAGCTGTAGCTTGCCAGCCCCTGTCCACGTAGCACTAATTTTCTGAAAACTCCTTCATGAGTGAACCGAGGCTGCCAGCTCCCAGTTGAGTCCTGCCCAGCTCAGATGAAGAGAGCTGCTTATCCACGGTCAGACCCCTCTCATACGCAGCCTAGTAGAACCCTGATGGAGGACAGTGCTAAAGTGCCCTTGCACTCCCACAGAGACCCACTGAGTTCTTTGCCACATTATCGCTTAACTTCTCCCTCTGTCCAACCCTGTTGTCCTCATTCCCCACCAGGTATTGATCCAAGGACACTCCCCAACAAAGCTCATGCACAGCATCTGGTGCCAGGAAGAGGGGTCTTGGTAGGAGAAGAAAGATAGAAGACAGGAAGTAAGTGAAGGAATAAATAGTAAGAATATTCCAGAACAAAAGGTGGGGAAACACTAGAATGAGAGAGTCAGATAAATACCATGAAAGATAATGAGGAAAACCCTGTTCTGACACCAACGGAGTGTCCTACAAGTCAATTCTGGCACCATCAACTTGGAATTCCTACAGAGCCCACAAGTTAAGGGTTCAGTCCTCTACAAGACTACCCACCCAGGCCACTCATGCTTTTGACACACTGGCTACAAATTTTAGAGTTCCAAAACATCCTTAGGATCAACCATTTGCTAACATAACTCTCACAGAACCCAGGAAAGCATTTGCATTGGTCAGCTTTCCACTGTTCTGACAAAACACCTGAGTAATCAATTGAAAAGAAGGAAAGGTTTATTTGGTCTTATGGTTTCAGAGATTTCATTCCATGGGAACTTGGCTCCAGGAGCTGGGGTTTAGGTCCTCCATCCTCCATCCTCTCATTTACCAGCTGGGCCACATTTCAAATGAGTGCAAGAGCCTAGTGCAGTGTCTGGAGGATGGTGGTCCACAAACATGAATTTAGTCTAAGAAAACACATGCAAGTAGTCTCAACATTGGGGAAAGTGGAAATTCAATACGACTAATGTTTGAACTTGTTAGAACCTTAATTCCCAATGCAGCAATGTCTAGAAGCATGACCAAATGGGAAGTATGGTCATGCATGCTGTTCTCTCAGGACTAGGTTAGCTCTCGTGGGAGTGGCTTTGTTGTGAAAGTACACCCTTCCACACATGTTCTCTGATCCTCTCACTATTTGATGCCCTCTTCTGTGGTATGACACAGCACAAAGCCCCTCATCCAGTGCTGCCACTATACCCCTGGACCTCCCAGTCTGCAGAAACACAAGCTAAGTAACTTATTTTCTTTATAAATTATCTGGTATGGTATTCTGCAATAGCAATAGAAAGCAGACTTAGACAAACATATATATGAAGTTGATAGCTTTGCCTTCATTTAAATCCTCTAACCAACCCATCTTTTCCCTGTTCCAACCCCAGTTAGTTAGCCCCAGTCACAGTGAGGTCCACCCACCATTCACAGCATTAATGAAACATGGAGACGGGGATGGGAATCCTCTATTTCTGGCTTGCTTGATCAAGGAGGACTTCCTGGAGACACTAAAAGTTATGGTCAGCATTGAAGGCTGAAGGAGAAAGAGCTGGAAAAGGCCCATCATTGCAGGTGGTGCTAGGTGCTGACATACAAGTACATATTCTTACTTCCTTTGCCAAAAGTCCTCTAGGTCCTACAGTGGTATCCTCTCTGCAGAGCATATAGACGACAGAGAAGAGCTAGATAGCAATCAATTGAATTTTCCTCATAGGCTCAGTTTTCCTGCCTGCGAGGAAGCATGGCAATAAAGTACTTAAAGTTCTACCTCCAAACGGATTTAAGTTCTATCTTACAGATGTTGGGAAAATTTTTTATTTTTTTGGAGGCTCCTGATAGCGCTGTCTGTGAAATGGTTTTGGACAAACAAGGAAAAGAACTCATAGGAAGTGCCCACCTTGGGCCATGTAAAGTTAGCCTCTCTTCTTTACTCAGGAGCGACACCCACTGCTTGATGAAGAGGCTACTTCCTGGCCACCTGAAGGACCAGCTGTTGAAGGAGGCTATTTATCTCCAGCGGCTCAACTTAGCACAAAACCACCTGTATCTCTAGTCCTTTATCTCCCCACTTCTTATTTCTACTTTACTCTTGAATGATTCCCTATTAGAAAAGTCCCCTCATTGGAAGTTCTCTCCAAAAAGCCATTGATAACTAAGATGGGAACATCTTGGCATTGTCATGAATGTGTCAACAAAGGTACTCAGGGATAGGGAAAAATGCACAGGTGTGGAACAAGACTGCTATGGATTTGATACCCAACTCTACCACCTTATCTCAGGCTCATAACCACTGGTGCCTCAGTTTACTCATAGGTAAGATAGAAGTTATACCTATGTTGGAGAGATGATGGGAGGATTCAACGAGAAAAGGTGCATAATGCGTAAGAGTTGGCACAGAATCTAATATGCTTACTAAATAATGGTTCTTTTCTTTCCTGAAAAGTGACAATGACTCTAAGGACTAGAGGGGAGTCGGTTACACTTATAGGACCCCGAAACAGGCCAGATGTGGTGCCTGCCATGGCCCACAGCCCATCCTACTTGAGCTCTTTAGCAACTCGCCTCAGGTGGTTCTCGGTGCATGGGTGAGTGGCCTCTAAACAGACTGGGTGGGCACTAGACTCACTCCTTAGCCTGGCCAAAGTCTGCTGAGGCTCTCTGCCCAACAGAGGGATAATAATGAGCCAAATCATGAGATTAGTTTCTTCAGAATCTGAGCCAGGTTTCTGGAGCAGGAAGTGGGTCAAAGAAGGAGACATTAAGGATGCCAAGTAACAGAGACCATGTGAACCACAAAAGAAAGACTGAATCCACCCTAAGGACAGAAATGATTGCTGGAGTTACACTGTTTCTCGACTGGCTTCCCAGGTACAGTAGCAGCTCAGGGGTTTCAGAGTCATAAGCCCTTCACCCTTGGTTTGCTTGCTTCAATCAGTCTGTTTCTTGGAGCTAACAAATCTTGCATATATATTCTGTGACATACTTTAATTGAAGGGAATATACCGTTTGCTTTCTTTGAATGAAATGGATGTGTATTTCAAACTGAGCAGCCACTAACTCTCTGCAGAGGTACACGAGGAAAATGACCTAGGAGTACCAAGAACACCAACCAGAGGAAACACACACCAATGCAGCAATAACATGACTCACTTCATCATGACACACAAGGCAGTGAGTGTTTACCAGGTTCTGTTCTGATCCAGCATGTGAATCTCCTTCTAGCTCTTGGACTCCCTCATAGTGAGTCTTTGTAATGAGCAGGGCACAGCCAGTCATAACCGAGAGATCAACTCTTTCCCTACTCTGGCATTGAGAGCATAGACACATGACCCTAGCTCAGCAAATGAGGGCTCCCACAAGGATCTGAATCCTCAAAAATGACATATACATAAAAAGGATGCTATTGCATTAGAATTGGCAGTGGTAGCCCCATATAGCAGTGTGAATTGCATTGAGTGCCTTAGGGGAGCTACAGTGGGGTGGGAGGCTTAGGAGTAGTGGGTGCACAGTGGATGGGTTCAGGAGCAATGAGGTTACACAGTGGGTATGTTCAGGCACATGGGGCACACTACGGGTATGTCCAGTAGCATAGGGTTACAATGGGTGCATTCAGGTGCAGTGGGGTTACACAGTGGGTGTGTTCAGAAGCATGGGGTGCATAGTGGGTGTGTTCAGGATCAGTGGGTGCATAGTAGGTATGTTCAGGAATAGGGAGTACACAGTGGGTGTGTTCAGGAGCAGTGCAGTGCACAATGGATGTGTCCAGGAGCAGGGGTGCACAGTGGACATGTTCAAAAGTATGGGGTGCATGGTGGGTGTGTTCAGGATTAGGGGGTACATAGTGGATGTGTTTAGGAGCAGTACATTGCACAGTGGATGTGTCCAGGAGCATGGGTGCACAGTGGGTATGTTCAGGAGCATGGGTGCACAGTGGGTGTGTCCAGGAGCATGGGTGCACAGTGGGTGTGTTCGAGGGCATGCGGTGCACCATGGATGTGTTCAGGAACAGTGGGGTACACAGTGGTTTTGTTCAGGAGCGGTGGAGTATATGGTAGACACAGTGCTTGAGGATCAGCAGGGTACACATTGGGATTATTTCTGCTGCCCATCTTCCCTGGGTTTTCTCTTGGCTCTCTGTTGATTCTATGACTACCAGTCATTCTTAATCTATAAATTCCCTTTACACTGAGCATGGGGTGCACAGTGGTGTATCAAACGTATTCAAAGTTGTCTTCTTTTGCTTGCAACCAAGACCTTTGGCTGATGCTTGGGGCAGGAAAAAACATCCCATCAGTCTGGACAGGTTATTTACAGGGGTATTGGGGACAAGTGAGATTTTCACTGGTTTCTGTGGCTGATGGCTAGTCCTTGCCTCATTTGAGGACAACACTAAGGTCCCTACCTCACAGTTCCTTAGGATTAGCTGAGGCTTTTGGTATCACTGCATCATAGTTCAGCATCTCCCCTGAAGAATTCGGCCTCCTCCTTCACTCTCCCATGGGTCTTATTCCTCATATACATCTCCATCATATTGTGTTTTCCAGGAAGTCCAACATAAGGCACCTGTCTACCGTCATGGTTGGGATCCTAAATGTCCCCCAAAGGTCCATGTGTTGAAGGATTGATCCCCAGTTGGTGGTGCTCTTGGGTGGTGGTGGTGGAACCTTTAGGTGGGGCCTAGTGGGAGGAAGTTAGGTCATTGGGGGCGTGGCCAAGAAGGGAATATTGTGACCCGGTCCCTTCCTGCTTCTGTTTTTGCCTTCTAACTGCCATGATGTAAACAGCTTTCTTTTTTACTACATGTTCCCCATGAGCCATGATGTAGGACAGGCTCAAAGCAGTGGAACGAAGTGACCATGGATGGAAACCTCGGAAACCATGAGCCAAAACAAATGAGTTGTTTATGTAGGGTATTTCATCACAGTGATGGAAAGCGGACCAACACACCTACCCCATTTCAGGAACTGATTTCCTTCTCCTTAAACAAGCAGAACTCTGTCCAGCACTCTGACACAGTTGGGCCGCTCACCCAGCTGCCCTTCCAGGCAGTTGCTCTGGCAAGATCTCTCACCACACCCTGAGCCTAAAGCTAACACCATAGCTCCTCAGTGTTATGCACAGTTTAAAGTAGAATGTTCTGGAAAACAAAAGGCTAACTCTAGACCAAAGAAAGACCAAGACTAATTCTGTTCCAAACCTTTGGAATGGAGTTCTAACACCTATCACCCATGTCTGTTCTGGAAAATCATATACACTTGTATTGTAACCCTTTCTTGTCCAGATAATTATTCTTTTTAGGATAATTATTCTATTGACACACAGAGTAAAAGTAGCTATTATATATTATAGTATCTCCAGCAGGCAAATTAATAGATACTGTAGCAATATTATCTCTAGTACATTCAATGATTCTGTATTATTTTTTCCAGTGATGTGCTGGTAAACAGACTCTCAAAAAAGCCCTGACTTACAGCATTAGTTGATTCTATGTTATAAATACTCCCACCATGTCAATCTTAAACCATCCATATGAGTTCATGGAAACTGCCAATGTGGGGTCACTGAAGGTGGAGCTGGGAATAGGTCCTAACAACTGGCTGGTGTGATCCGGCCTTAACGCTCCAACTATTTATTTCCCTCTGGCAGATGACATGTTAGAGGCTCAAAGCATCTCCTTGGGAGCCTTCATTGGCAAAATGTAAAACCCTGCCTGCATTTCCTTTAAAGATAGGAAAAATTAATAGCTGACATAGAAAGGAGTCTGGAAGCATGGCGCTCCAAGAGCAGTTAGCGTCAATCCTCATATTCATCTTCGAAGCCAAGGTTCTTCCTATCTTTCTGTGCTGCCTCTCAGAGTGCGAGCTGAGCACGCGTGTCTCTGTTCCAGACACGACCATATCCAATAAGCATATACTTTCATTTTCTTTTTAATAAAAAAGAAAATCCGTACAGATTTTTATACAGCTCCAGGAACACACACACTGCTCATATGCAGAGATGGGATTTTCTTTCTTTGCACAAGAAGGGAAATTTTCTTTTCTTGTAAGTTGTCTTCACCGTTGTCCCTTGACCATTCTGCGGTATTCTAAATGTCCCTGGGTCTGAGGTGCCTAGAGACTTGTGGTGTGAAGGGGTAAAGAGACCTCACCCTTGTCCTGTTTTTATCCCTGACCAACCATGTAACCTCTCTCATTTGTGGAATGAAGAGATTAGATTAGTTGAATTATGGCATTTCATGACTTAATGTTTCTATGATTAAAGCCATCCTGGGATGTTAAAAGGGTAAGTCCAGAAAATGGAAAATGAAATAATGAATGCGACACCCCAAGTCCAGTGTCTTAAGTATGAAAGGTCTTACATTCCTGTCTTCCCCTAGCCATCAGTAACTCTCTCCTGGTTCTGTGCAACTTCAGTAATTAAAAGAAAAAAAAAAACCATGAGGGTACTATATCAAAACATAAAATAAGACTTTCCGAAAGGCATTTGTAAGCTGTGTGTTAAGGGGAAACTGCTTCTGGAAGCAGCGGGAAAGCTGGCAGAGGACGCCTCTGGGTCGCCATTGACACTATTCGCTCCCCTGACTGTGTTTATCTGCCGGTCATGATTGTTAATACAGATGCTCCGGAGCACTCATTTGCTTACTTTGCACCTAATGATAGAAATAAATGACTCCAATTTGATGTGGCGGATTTCAGGGTGCCACCGGGCACGTTTGCCATTCTCAGAGATCCCAGGCTCCTGTGGAGCTCTGTGGCGATCTGTCTTGTCAGCAAATTCCACCGTGTCCTGTTTTTCAGGCTGGCCTGTCTGCTCATCCATCCCCAACTCCCTGGCAGGCCTCCTCCCTGGCAGCTGAAAGGGAGACAACATTTCACAACTCAATGTAAAAAGTCACTTTTATAGCCAAGGATTGAGGCACTGAGACAGTGTGAAGATAACAGGGCTTTGACACCGACGGGCCATTGCCAAGCGCCTCCTACAAATTATCTTTAATGCTCTCAGTCACCATAAGTAATGTTGTGTCCAGAACACAGGTGTGGAGGCTCAGGGATGTTCAATGTTAGCCTGAGGTCCCCCCACTAACCTAAGACGTTAGTTAGATTCAGAGCTGCCCCATGGTAAAGTCTCTGCTGCTTTCCAAATTTAATTCTAGGACCTTGAGAGAAAAGATGAGGTTAGAGGGAGATATGGGGGTCATGAGCCAGCAGTCAATTGATAAACCACAAGAAGACATGTGCTCTCTCAGAGACGTACAGGGGGAAAAGCAAGCGCCCAAAGCCTAAAGGTGAGGATTTATCAGTTAAGGGAGGAAGGAGCTGGAGAACACAGAGAGATTAGAACAGCCAGAATAGGAGAGTTATGGTCGCCCTTGTTTTGTGTTTTCTAATAGCGGGTGGTGACTTCTCCACTATCCATCAAGCAGCTTCAACTAAGTGCTTATTCCATGAGTTTGCAAACTGAGATAGCTCCAGGGGCTCAGACAGGTGAGCATAACCAAATGATGTGGCTGGCAAGAGGCAATAGGGAAAGATGGGGACTGTGGAAACTCCATTGTGATAGTCAATCTAGTTTGTCAACTTGACCTGATCATGACACACCCAAGATCATGTGACTTTGGGTGTGTAAAGCAGATTAAACAGAAAGTCCTGCCCTGAATGTAGGCAGCAGGATTCTGATAGGTGCAGGACTTAGATAAAAGAGGGAGAAGCCGCGTAGCGCGATGCGCGACTCTTTCCAAAGAAAACGCATCTGCTCTCGCCTGAGATCGTCCACCTCCGGCTCATAGAACTGGAACTTCGTCGTTTCTCTGAAGAGTTTCTTGATCTTCTGCTCTCGTCTGAGATCGTCGGCCTCCAGCCCTTCGAATTGAAACTTCACCATCATTTCTCCGAACAGCTTCCTGATCTTCACATCTTGGACTGGGACTGAATTAGTGGTTGCTCCAATCCTAAGACTCCAGCTCTTAGACTACTCGACCACTACTGGTTCTTCTGACTCTCCATGTGCAGTCGGAACTTGGGACTACATTGCTTCAAACTGTAAGCCCATCTGATAAATCCCTTTTTCAAATATTCTGTGAATTTTGTTAATCTAGTGAACCCTGTCCAATACATCCATATTTGTCAACAAGGGGCAGCCAGCACTCATGTCCATTTAACTGTAGCCAAATCTTGGAATTTTTTTAGAAGGAGCTAAAATTTTCAGTTTTACATTCTTCCAACAAAACAGGTCAATGGCCTGGAAGCAGCCTGAAGGACATGAGTTTTCCTACTGTGCCCCAAAGGGTCAGAGCCTTCCTACCTTCAGGAAAAATAAACACCAGTCCCCAAGGTTTCCCAGGTTCTGGGGTACCTCAGGGCCCAAAGCTAAGTACTCATTTTTCATGTATACTTTTTGAATTAGGGGGAAAATCACATTATTTCTGACATGATCTGACTTGGCAAAACGGAACTTTGTAGTAAAAGTAATTAGTGTGAAATCTTGACTGTACCTACCAGTGAAAATGGCACTAATGAGGAGAGGATGTCATGATGTAGGTCAAAGGGAACAATCCAATTGCAGGTTGATGCCCAAGGCTGGAAACAAGGCATTTTGAATGACTCTGCAAACGAAGAGTTTGATAGAGTGAATAAAACACGGCAACAGTCAGTGGCATGTGCTAGCCAAGCAGTAAGGGACTTTCATTTTTCCTCTCAACTTTCTCCGTTGATTAGGTACATCATTGCTAACTGTGAAGGAATGGCCTTCACTGTTATTCCTGAGCAGCAAGTTCACGTCCAGCACATGCTGGGGTGACTACAGGAGCTCTGAGGTCTCTGCTGGCCCTAACATTATTTTTAAATCCCCTACGGTGTACAAATAAGTGGTTTTTAGTATATTCACAGGTTGTGATTCTCATCACCACAACTCAGCTTCACAATCCTCCCCTCCCCCCAGCTCCTGACAACCACGAATCCACTTTCTGCCGACATGGATTTGCCCATACTGGATGGTTGATGTGTCCAGTATGTCAAAATCAAACACTATGTGGCCTTTGCATCTGCTTCTTTCACTTAGGATAACATTCTTGAGGCTCATCCAGGTTGTAACATGCAACAGTACTTCATTTTTGTGAGTGAATAATATTCCATTTTATGGAGACACTGCATTTTGTTTATCCTTTTATCAATTAGGAACATTTGGGTTGTTACTACTTTTTAGCTAGTATGAATAGTGCTGCTTTGAACATGCATGCATAGGGTTCCGTGTGGACATAAGCTTTCATTTCTCTTCAGTAATTATCTGGGGTGGAATTGCTGAGTCATATGGTCATTCTATGGTTAACCTTTGGAGGAACCACCAAACTGTTTTCCAAAGTAGCTGCCACATGTAACATCCCACCAGCAAAGTGTGAGGGTTGGCCTCGCAAGTACTGGAATTACAGGTGTTTGCCACCACACCCTACTCCCTGCCATGTTTCGATAATGCTTCAGTCCTGAATTTCTGACATTATTCCAGGATCAGTCAGAGCCCTCAGAGTGATCAATGCAGGATTGCTCACCAGCCTTCCAGGAAAGTAGTTAGGGGTAGAAGTTGTTGATTAATAGAAAAATGAGAAGATGTGCCATTTTGTATACTCTGGATTTCTCTATATTTCTCTACATTCTCACCAACATTTATTATCAACTTACTTTTTGGATATAATCATTCTGGTGTTTGGGAAGTGATACCTCATTTGTGGTTTCAACATGCATTTCTTTGATGGCTAATGATGTCGAACGATTATCATGTCCGTATTTGATCATGACATTTTAATTTCAAAATAAATCGTCAACTCATTGTTCCAAACCTCCTTGTTGTGAACAAACTGCTAGAAAGTTTCCAATTTCTGGACAGAGAAGAAAAAGAATCACTGTAGAGGTCTTGCTGAGGCTAAAATACCTGTCCACCGTGAGAAGAAAGTCCAAACTCTTTCGTGGCATCCTTCATGATTAGTCTGATTTGCTTTTACATTCTCAATTCATTTTCCCCCCTACATGAACTCTCTACTCCAGCAGAGAGGATCTATTTATTGTTCCTGAAATACACTGTTCTTAGCTACCCCTTTAGATCAGTCACCGAAGAAAATCTCAGTTCATAAACTCCAGAATATACAAAATGGCACATCTTCTCATTTTTCTATTAATCAACAACTTCTACCCCTAACTACTTTCCTGGAAGGCTGGTGAGCAATCCTGCATTGATCACTCTGAGGGCTCTGACTGATCCTGGAATAATGTCAGAAATTCAAGACTGAAGCATTATCAAAATATGGCAGGGAGTAGGGCGTGGTGGCAAACACCTGTAATTCCAGTACTTGCAAGGCCAACACAAAAGGATTGCAGGTTTGAAAAATTTAGTGAGACTGTCAGCAACCTAGTGATCCTAGGTTTCAAAACAAAAATCCTGTTTCAAAACAAAAAATAAAAAGGGGTAGGGGTATAGTCAGAGGTAGAATACCCCGGGTTCAATCCCCAGTACCACCAAACAACAACAACAAACATAGCGGGAAGTTATGAGAGTGGAGTATGATAATGATTTCCACTGAGAGCACGTCTATCCCAGTACTCATGACCCCTTCGGTCCTGGTGGCTCCGGCAGGGATGCCAGCAGCACTGTCATTGTCCTGTACCTGGAAACTGCTCACCCTTGGAGCAACATCGCCTTCCCTGCCCCTGCCCGGACTTCAATCATGGGCCCACAGACTTTCTCCTTGATCCGGGAATTTCTCTCCACTCATAGTCCTCCTTTGCATTTGGGAGTCCTTGGAGCCACTCCTGGGCATTTGCTCCTCCCTGCTGAAGGCCTTGTCTTGCTTCTCGGCTGCCTCTCTGGGGTGCATTGGCCTGGCACGGTGTGGAGGCAATGACCGTGTGTCATGTTCACATTTCCTCCTGGTGCTGGAGGTCCTCAGCTACTTCTTCATGTCCTGGTCACCCCCACTCAGCGGTCCCCACCTTAGAAACTAGTTCACACATACCCTGTGCTGACCACGCTTACAGAGATATGGGTGTGACTTTCTGCTGCCCTCCACTTGATATTTTTCTTCCTAGGATTCAGCACGAGTTTGAGAGAGAAGAGTCAGCTATCTGGGAGACATGTACCATGTCGTACTCAAAATTCTTTTTTGCAGCAATTCCATTCCTTAGACTATAGCAGGAGAAATAAAAACATGTCTACACAAAAACTTGTAGGGAATGTCCATAATAGCTATTTATAACAGCCAAAAAGCCTGGAATGCAAACCAATGCTCCAATCAATTGATGAATGGTGGTATATTTATAATATTGGAATATTACAACTGCATGTAGATTATAATTCATCCGTGAAATGAAGTAGTAATACATGCTGTAACAAGAATGAACCTTGAAAATTTTATGATGAATGAAAGATACCAGACACAAATGGTCACATGTTGTCTCATTCTAGTCACATGAAATGTCAATATGCAAATCCATAAAGACAGAAAGTAGATCAGTGTTTGTTTAGGGCTCAAGGATTTGGGATATTGGGAGGAGGGGTAATGGCTACAGGATACAAAATTCCTTTTTGGGGTGATGAAATTTTTCCAAATTTTATTATGATAATGGTTATACAACTCTGTGCATATCAAATAAACTATTGGCTTGTGTACTTTAAACGAATCAATTGTTTAGTGTATGGATTATATCTTAATAAGCTGTGACCAGCTCAACCCATTATCCTTAGACTCAGATTGCTTGTCTCCTCCCTTACGGTGAGTTCCTTTCTATAAGTTCCCTCAATCTTTTGTGCACAAGGAACCCTTGTACCCTCGGGACTTGTACAAATGTACCTGTGCATTTCTGAGTTTGCAACAGAAATACCACTTAGACATTTGATCTTTTGCCCTAGCTAGAAAAGAAATTAGCATCTGAGAGTCTTGAATTTTGCTTCTTCTTTAGCTCTGAGGTCGCTGATAACTAAGGATATTGTCCAAAGAAGCCTTCCGCAAGCATCAGCAACCTCCATCCATTTCTTCACCTGTATCTCATTCAGGTCTGAGAATGCCTCATGTTCGTCAAACACACTTCTTCATGGCCTTGTGTGTAGACGCCAAGGGCGAGTTCTATACTGTAACCACCTAGGTCCAATTCATTTTTTTATGATACTTCATTTCTTTGTGTTACATTCACAACAATGGGCTCGAATCAATTGTTACTAGAGAAAGTTAAATATTATTAAACAGGAATATGTAATTTTATTACACAGGAATATGCCCATGCCACCCAGTAGGGAATCTATTTTCCAATCAAAGTGGAGAAGTGGGAAGATAGAGGAAGACTGTAAAAACAAGATGCCCCTTTGATCACCAGGAAGAACACAGGTCTCACACAAGGAGCTGAAGAGTGGCTTCTGGAGGGGGCACGGATGCCGGATGCCGAGAGCTGAGGCCAGAGAGTTGTCAGAAGCCAATTGTGTGAATGACTAAAGCATTCAGTCAGCATTCTAAAAGGAAATTAGAAGGAAGCAAAGTGGAATGAACCAGTTCTGTGGAATGTGTCGCTAAAGACTTGGTAATGAAAGTCTGTACCATGTGCAGATGATCTAAGACGAGGCTGAGGCTGCTTCTCCTCCAGCCCTCCTAGCGCAGTGAATGACAACACCGGCACCCCACCCCTCGCAGGTGCAAAGGGTATTAAGACGCATCAAGTCAAGACTGCAGCAAACAGGGGAGGCTGACTGGCCAAGAGCCAGCCACAGAGTTGGAATGGAGCGTTCCCACATTTTCTGTGAGCATGAGCTGTCTTGCATGTCAGGGTGAGAGGGAGGGGGTGGAGAGGAGCTTAAAATATTGAAAAACAAAATTCCTAAAAAGAAAAGAGAATTCATCCATACCAGAAGAAACCAAGCCAGCGCTCTAGAGAGCTATGAATAAACATCACCTGACTTCAGAGACACAAGACAGACATGGAGAAACCAAGGCCCAGAGGAAGAACAGTGATCAAAAACAAAAACAAAAAACCAGGAGTCCAGGAGCTTAACCACTGGTGTAATCAGGAGCATGTCTTCCAGAACTTCACCACCAGGATGGCAGTCAAAGCCCAGAGGGCAAGCTAAAGGCGGGGCATCTGGAAGAACAGAAGTCGGGGCTATGAAATGCTTCACGACCATGCACACGTCTCCACAGTGGCTCTGGGAGCCCAGAGCTGCTCCTCGGCTGGCTCCCAGGGCTCTGAATTTCCCACGGCTGCTGTTGGAGGCGAGGCAGATGGCAGCAAGGAGGAAATCAGCCAGTTTTCAATGGGGGTGTTTATTCTGATCATTGATATATTAATAATACATCGCAACAGCAGATGTCGCTGACCTTGTGGCTATCAGTCCCGGTTCTGAGAACTGATTGAAGATGTGACATTCACATGGCTTCCTCCTGACTTTATATGGCCTGTCCTCAGTAGCTTCTCTCCAAGCCAGAACGTCATTTCAGTAGGGAAACTCATCATTTAGTGCTCTTCTTGTGTCTTATTGATAAGGAAATGGTAGGCACAGGGAGGGCACTGTGTGGGCTTCTGAAAACAAACACATCAGATTTTTAGAGTCTATAGGCTTCAGACACATGCTCAAAAAAATGTGTGGGCGATCTAAAACGGGACCAGTGAAAGCAAACGGGGCAGACGTGATCCAGGCAGAAAGAACTAGGTAGAAACAGGATGTAGGATGTGATGACTCACATCATAATGTAAATCAAGTGACAGCGACATACATGCACATAACACTTGGTGGGCTTTCCCCTGGCTCCCTCCCCATTTCCCCCTTCCCCATACAGAGTATTGAGATTGGCATTGGTATTCTCACATATGTACATAATGTTGATGGAAGTGATTCCTTCATTGATCCTCTCTCTCCCCCCACCTTCCCCTAGACCACCTCCCTGGCTCCACTGAAGTTTCTCTTCCATTTTCTGAAGTCCCTCTGGTATCCTGATTACTCCTAGTTTCCGCATATTATTTCTTCTTATTATTTTTTTGTTTTGTTTTTTTTGCGGTACCAGGGATTGAACCCAGGGGCATTCTACCTCCGAGCTACACCCCCAGCCCTATTTTTTTTTATACTTTATTTTGAAACCGGGTCTCACGAAGTTGCGGAGGGCCTCACTAAGTAGCTGAGGCTGGCCGCCAACCCGGATCCTCCGGTCTCCACCTCCCAAGTACTGGGATTACAAGCGTGTGCCACCACGCCCGGCTATTTCTTATTATTTTGAAACAGGTTCTCACTAAGTGGCTGAGGGTCTCCCTAAATGGCTGCAGCTGGCCTCCTCAAACCTGCGAGCCTCCTGTCTCAGCCTCCCAAGTACTGGGATTATAGGCATGTGCCACCATGTCTAGCTCCATTAACAGTCTTTTAAAGGTCAGAAGCTACCCCACTCCCATAAGTATAGGAGCCTGCACCTAAAAACGCCTGCCTGGCCTAGTGGCTAAGGCAGAGGCGACTCTAATACAGGTAGAGGCAACTCTGGAGTCAACGGTTGAAGGGCTGCTCGGAGGTGAGTCTTCAACTGTATTCATTAGTCCCCTTCCTCACAGGGACAGCAGCCTTCTCTGGCAGTTCTTCTCAGTGCTTACTGTGTAACCCTCCAGTTTCCTCATGAGCTCGCTTTCAATGACCTTGTCACAAAATAGCTGAAGACCAATGACAATGACGGTCTCTTTGGCCAAACTTCAGTGAGGCCCCTCTGAGCCCTCTTCTCCACTGGGCCTCCACCTTGGCTCTCTGTGTCCATCCCTGGTGAGGCCAGTGTCAGAAGGAATTCTGCTCAGTCACTCTGCACCACAAATACCTAAATCTCTCCCAGTCTGTAATACCAGTACTTGGGAAGCTGAGACAGGGGGATCACAGGTTTGAGGCCAGCCTCAGCAATTTAGTGAGGCCATCAGCAACTTAGTGAGATCCTGTTCCAAAATAAAAATTAAAAATAGTGCTGGGGCCAGGCGTGGTGGCCCACTTGGAAGGCTGAGACAGGAGGATCGTAGGTTTGCAGCCAGCCTCGGCTACCTAGTGAGGCCCTCCGCAACTTAGTGAGACTCTGTTTCCAAATAAAAAATAAAAATCAGTCTGGTGGTGTGGCTCAGCGGTATAATGCCTCTGGGTTCAATCCCCAGTATCACACACACACACACACACACACACACACAATGCTGGGAAGCTGGGTGTTGTGGCGCACACTTGTAATCCCAGTCCTTGGGAGGCTAAGACAGGAGGATTGCATGTTCGAGGACAGCTTCAGCAAGTAGTGAGACTCACATCAACCTAGTGAGATCCTATTTGAAAATAAAAATAAAATAGGGCTGGGGGTATAGCTCAGAGGTAGAATGCCCCTGGGTTCAATCCTCAGTACTAAAAAACAAAACAAAAATTAAAAAAACCCTCTTTGATACCACCTGATCAAATTCCTCATTCCCTACCCTGGGTGTCTAAGTCCTCCACCTCCTTCAGCAAGAATTCTCCTACCTTTGATGTCTCCTCTTAGTAACTGTCTATCCACTGACCTCTTTATTCTGTTCCTTGGCTATAAATCCCCAGTTCTTTGCTGTATTTGGATTTGAGCTCAATCTTTCCCCCCATTGCACTAGTTGATTGGCATTATGACAGTTTTGAATAGCCTTCCTTATTATTTTACCCAATGTCCAGTGGATATTTGTTCTTTTAGAGCAGTTCCATTATATTCTTTTCTAAAAATGTTCCTTCTTCAAGAAAGACACTTAGTGGCCCCACAGCCTCTTCATCTTCCATTTCAATTGTCTAATGACCACCACACTCCACGCAGACCTTCTCCCTCGAAGTTTTCACTCTGTCTCTTCTGCCTGAAGATTTGATAATTTTGCTGATTAATGCAAATGGCACTAACTACCCCGAGAATTTCATTTGGAAGTTAAGTGGAAAAGCCAATTGTGCATTATGTATCTGAAATTACTTTCATTGGAATGCCCTGTAATGGAATTATCAAGCCTTTCTTTAATTAATTTGGTACAGAAGTTGATTGTGAGGAACTTCTGGGATAATGCCCAGGCTCTGATAAGAGAAGTGAACGGTTGCCACCGAGTGCTTGAAAGCCTGGGCTTTCCTGTGTGGAAGAGTCCCCCGCCCCGCCCCCGTTACCTGGCAACTCGCAAATGTGCTCAATTGCAGTGGAAGGAAAAAGTAAAAGCCAGTGATGGCTCCTTCTCCGGTGCTCATCAACTGTAAATGAGACTATTATGCGGCTAAGTTGAATATGAATGGCAGTGGGCTTTGTCATCCTACTAAAGGAGTGGGAAATTTCTGGAAAGTAACTGAATAAATAAAATGAAAGAGACTCAATAATGTGAAAGTTTCACTCTTAAGGGGGGGGGGAACATACTTGGAACTGGAAAATCCATTTTCTTTTTTAAAAGTGAAAAATTTTTACCCCCAAGCAGAGAGAAAATTAATCACTCTCACAACCCTAATTCCACACAAATGTAGCACCCAGGGAAGGTGATGGGCCAGAGTGCAGGACCCAAAGTGCAGCACAGGGTCCGACTCTCTTTAAAGATATTTCACAATTTTCAAGATTTTCCTCAAAATGTGCTTTCTGTTGTGGGGGAATTCTCCACAGTGCTTCCAAAGCAGATATTTTAGCATATTTTTTCTTTAAAAAAGATTTTTTCCTATGTTTACTTAGTCAATACTTATTCTATTTTATATGTCACTTCTCATTTTTTTTCAACATCAAAATACTAAAAAAAAAAAAAATTCAAATAAACTGACTCTAATCCTCTGAGCTGAATTTGCTGGAAACGGAGTACTTTGGGATGTTGATCCTGTAAGGAAGCTCAGAGGACAGCTAGTCACAGGTTTCCTAAGGGGTCCCTTGGGGTCACTGTAATAGGGTAGGGCTGGGGACTTCTCCAGACTGTAAAACCCAGGCTTTCCAAGGGATAATGAAGGCTGATGTGAATAGCCACTAAGCATACGAAAAACCCCTTTGGGAAAATCTGGGGAGGAGAGCCCAGAACCCTGCCCTGTCCCATCCCCACCAAAGACAGGCTGTACCAGAGAGGGCTTGTGAGGAAGACAAAAAGATGCCACCCCAGATTTGACTGTAGGGGACCAGAATATGCCACCCCATAACATACCTCTTTGGCATAGGGATTATTTTGAGCTGGTTAGTTGGAGAAACTGCAGACACAGGAGTAGCTCTGAGAACAGATTAGAGAAAAACCTAGAAAAACCCTACCCTTTGTAAGAGAAATTTTTATCTGCAAAGGAAATCTCCATTTGTAAGGGTATCTTTGCTCTGTGTCATGAAGAGGGACAACTCTAAATCAGTGGAGGAGGCATTGACAAACCTGCATGACAAACCTCCTTTGCTGACTTTTCCTGGATGCCTCCCATAACCACCATTCCCCACACCCTTCTTTCTTAGTTTAGCAGACAATGGTACTTAAGCCTGAATTCAAAGTCACCTCTTTGAGTCTCAGTGGTAGAGCACTTGCCTAGCATATGTGAGGTCCTGGTTTTGAACCCTATTGTTAGAAATAGATTTTCATGGCGTTGTAAGAAAAGACTTATATTCGAAAGTGGCTTGGTAAGGTGAGTTAACTTTTTGCAAAAAGGGATCCTGCCACCAGTAAAGTTAGTTAGGCAAGAACAACATGGTGGAAAACTGCTGGATATTTATTTTCAGTGCGGGGCTTCTGTGCTGCACTCCTATTGGTGGGAGCATAACCGTACAATCTCTACACCATTGGCTGAAGGGGATGCCAGGGAAGGGATTGGCATTCACAATTTCCAGGAAATGTTATCTTTACAAAAAATACAAGCACACACAAGGTTACACAATGGCAGTTACTCCATGCTATAAAATGGAGCCTAACACACACACACACACACACACACACACACACACACACACTAGTCACCTCTTTGAGGTATGTAGTCTTCTCTGAGTGTCCACAAGTGATAGGTTCCAGAATGATCATAGGACACAAAAATCGCAGATGTTCAAGTCCCTTATATAAAATGATGTATATTTGCACAGAACCTACACATACTCTCGTATACTTGAGATTACATATAATACCTAACACTATATTAATAGCTATTTTTCCATATTGTTAGAAAATCATGACCAAAAAAAAAGTGTATACATGCTCAGAATAGATGCAACTCTTTTTCAAATATTTTCTATCTGAGGTTGGTTGAATCTACCGATACAGAACCCGCAGACATGAGGGACAACTATACTCACTTTCCTCTGTACATTTGAGGTATACAAGTTAGTAAACATCTGTTTGTTTTTCTCTTGGTTTTCTGTCTAGACAAGAATCTAAGTAAGAACCCAGAGGAGCAGAAAAAAAAAATATTCCTCTGCAGTTCCAAACCATTGATCCAGCCTATGAATTTGAAAGCTTTTCTGTAAAGAGCAAATAGAAAATATTTCAGGCTTTGTGGACCAAGAGGCAAAATTGAGGCTATTAGGCAGGTACTGATGTAACCGTTAAAAATATAACTCTTCACAAATATAAAAATCTTTCTTAATTGATGGATCATACAAAAATAGGTGAAACAAAAAGGCAAATATATAATATATAATTCCTCTTATATGAGGTGCCTACAACAATCAAAATTGATCAAAGAGAGAGAAAATAGAATGCTGGTTTCTAGGAGGTGAGAGGGTGAGAGGAAGGGAAAGTAGGAAATTATTGTTCAATGTATAGAGAATTTCAGTTTTGGAAGATGAAAAGAGTTCTAGAGGAAGATGGTAGTGATGGTTGCATGACAATATGAGTGCATTTAATGCCAGCGAATTGTACTCTTGAACATGGTCAAGATGTGAAATTTTATGTCATGTATGTTTTACAACTTATAAAAACTGAAAACATTAAAATATTTTTTAATTTTAAAAATGCAGGTGGAGGGCCATATTTGCAGTTGGCTATCGTTTGTCAACTTCTAAACTAGTCCCCTTCAATATTGAGACCCATGTCTTGTCCCTAAGCTATGCATTCAGATTGAGGTGCAGACTTCTTGATGGTAAATAAAATTAAATAATCATTCATTTGAGTCTATTCACAAAAGACTTAAACAGTTTGTATTCATGTAGACCAGAGAGTCACTCTTAGGTTATTAAAAAAAGAAAAAAACAGCCGGGCGTGGTGGCGCACGCTTGTAATCCCAGTACTTTGGGAGGCCGAGACCAGAGGATCTGGGTTCGCGGCCAGCCTCAGCTCTCTCTCTCTCTCTCTTTCTACTTAGTGAGGCCCTCCGCAACTTTGTGAGACCCGGTTTCAAAATAAAGTATAAAAATAGGGCCAGGGGTGTAGCGCGGGGTTCAATCCCCAGTACCGCAAAAAAAAAAAAAAAAAAAGAAACTGAGAGCAAAGCACTCCCATGCTCCACCCTAGCTCACTCTGTTTCTTCTTCTTGCCTCTTCTTCCTTTCTTTTCTCTCAGTAATTCCACATCTTTTCACTCTCCTCCCCCCTTGTACCTGTCCATCATCTGGGCTACAGAGTTCAATGCAAGGAGGTGACCCTCTGTGCCAAGGATGCCACTTGCTGCTGGCTTGGGTCAAATACCCAGCTTGGAAATTATTCACTTTGAGGTCCTAACCACTACCCTTCATGTCCTCTCCTCTGTTGGTATTTTAATGTAGCAAACATGATACAGATGAAGAAAAGTAAAATAATGAGTGATCCTTTATTGAAAGCTTACTTTGTGCAGAGTCTTATTTTAGGCACCTTAAATACATTGCTTTTAATTGTTCCAACACTTTTTACAAGGCCCTGGAATGAGACTGGGTCTTTTAATCCTCATGGATTTGGATCCAAATCACAGCAGTATTAAAAACTTCTATGGAAATTGGGTAGCAGCTTGACTTCAGTGAGTCTTAGTTTCCACATAAAAAAATATAGAGATAATGCCTAATCCATAAGGATTAAAATAATAAATATAAGTCAGGTGCCTAACATGGTACCCAGCACTGAACAAGTAGTAGACACTGAAGAAATATAAATCTATCCCTCTTTCCAAATTTGAGGGAGAACATAAGCAGTGTTGATCATGGTATGTAGGAGACAGATTGGGGACAATCAGCCAGAAGCAGATGAGAGTTGTGTTGGAAATGTTGGATGATGAGGTGATATGGAAGGTGGTGTAGTAAAGTTCACACTTTCCTTCTGAAGGTTGATAAATTTAGTCTATGAAACAAACTGACAGTAGACAGATTAACAGGAGAAAAACCAAACAAGATGTATTACCTACACAGGCATGGGAGCCACACAGTGGGAGTCACAAAGAAAGAAACAGATGGTTGCCACTTAAATAGCATTTGCTACTGAAGGAACAGGTGCTTTAGACTTGGCTCCTCAAGGGAGGTGGCAACAGGTTATGGGACAGTGAGGAGAAGAAGTGTACAGTGAGTAAAAGTTATCTTATAATGAAGATAAAGTCTCCTAGTGTTATATTTGGATCTGGAATGCCCCGAAAGGCTCACATGTTGGAGACTTGGTCCCAAATACAGCAATATTCAGAAGCAGAGCTCTTTGGAAGTGATTGGATCATGAGTGTTATGACCTCGTCAATCGATTAATCCATCATTGGGTTCGTAGCTGATGGTATTATTGGGAGTTGGTAGGAGATGGGACCTAGTTGAAAAGAGTGGGTCCTTGGGTGCATCCTACCATCTCCTCTCTTAGAGGTGGGGAGGTACAATAGTCCTTCGATTCCATAGGGTGAAGTATCAGCACACATAAAATTGGAGTCATGCTGCTATTAAAGGCTCTGGTGACAACCTTAAGGAAAAAGTTAGAGATGTTTTAAAGAAGAATTTCAGGGTCCTTAAGCAGCTGCCATTTTTTAGCAATGAAGACACAAACAGCTACCACATGGAGGAAGACAGCTCTGTTCCCCCCATTCTGCCAGGAAGCCCATCTAGGCATCTAAAATCAACTATAACCCGGCGTGGTGGCACACACTTGTAATCCCAGTACTTTGGGAGGTGGAGACTGGAGGATCCGGGTTGGCAGCCAGCCTCAGCTCTCTCTCTCTCTCTCTCTCTCTCTCTCTCCCT
>PVJS01018461.1:0-34851 GCA_004027185.1 Glis glis | reverse complement strand
GATCTCAGGCGCTTTCCTCGGAACGAGTCGCACACACGAGTCGCTTCTCCCTTTTTATCTAAGTCCGCACCTATCAGAATTCTGCTGCCTACATTCAGGGCAGGGCTTTCTCTTTAATCTGCTGTTACACACCCAAAATCACATAATCTTGGGTGTGTCATGATCAGGTCAAGTTGACAACTTAGATTAACTATCACAGTCCCCACACTGAGTACTCTGCCCCCTTTCATTATATCATTTAATTTGCACATCCCAGCGCAGTAGAGCTTCTTGTTATCATCTCTATTTTTACACCTAGACACTGAGGCTTAGAATGAGGAACTTTTTGAGTTTATACTTGTCAAACTGTTTAACTGCATCAGATTCCCTCTTAAGAGTTTTTTCGTTTTTGTTTTCAGTACTGGGGATTGAACCCAAGGGCATTCTACCTCCGAGCTACACCCCCAGCCCTTTTTGTTTTTTAAAAAATGTATTTTATATTGCCGGGAGTGGTGGCGCACGCTTGTAATCCCAGTGCTTTGGGAGGTAGAGACCGGAGGATCCGGGTTCGTGGCCAGCCTTAGCTCTCTCTCTCTCTCTCTCTCTCTCTCTCTCTCTCTACTTAGTGAGGCCCTCTGCAACTTCGTGAGACCCGGTTTCAAAATAAAGTATAAAAAATAGGGCCGGGGTGTAGCGTGGAGGTAGAACTCCCCTGGGTTCAATCCCCGGTACTGCAAAAAAATTTTATTTTATTATTATTATTATTATTATTATATTTATTTTGCAGTACTAGGGATTGAACCCAGAGGCATTCTACCTTCGAGCTACACCCCAGCCCTACTTTTTTATTCTTTATTTTGCAACAGGGTCTCACTAAGTTGTGGAGGCCTCACTAGGTAGCTGAGGCTGGCCACGAACCTGCGATCCTCCTGTCTCAGCTTCACAAGTACTGGGATTACAAGCATGCGCCACCATGCCCAGCTTCTTTTTATTTTGAAATCCTTTGAAAGGGTCTCACTAAGTTGCTGAGGCTGGCCTCAAACCTATGATCCTCCTGTTTCAGCCTCCCAAGTGCTGGGATTACAGGTGTGAGTCACCACTCCTGGCTCTTGGGAGTATTTTAAGTACAGCATTTAAACATGTACATATAGGGGCTGGGGGGGGTAACTTGGTGGCACAGTGCTTGCCTAGCATGGGTGAGGTGCTGTGTTTGGTCCCCAGCCCCAATGAAACAAAAACAAAAACCCTAAATGTGTATATCCACATGCGTGTGTGTGCGCGCGCACGTGTGTGTGTGTGTGTGTGTGTGTGTGTGTGTGTGTGTGTAAGCACGACAGTGCATTGCTAGACAAATCTATAGTTTGGAGAAGGAGGGGAAGTTGAAAGACACAGAAACGAACAAACTAATACATAGAAATTGTAAAGTATTAGATACCAAGACTATAGATTGCCTTGAATAAGCGTCAGCAAATATAAGCAGAAGCCCACGATGAAGGGAGCAAGGAAGGAGGGAGAGAGATGATGGTGGGGGAGACAGCAGAACCTTTTGTGGGGTTTTGAGGTATTGCGATAACCCAGTTGTCAGAGCTGTGTTAAATCCTGAATAATTTTCTAATTCTCCAACTATGCCCTGGCTGCCGTCCATGATACGCACATTGGTCCTTCTTCTGAGGACCCTTTGGTGGCGTTTCCCAATTACTTGAGATGATTTAAGGGAGATTTTGTTTCTAGTAACTAAAAGATCCTAACACTTAAAACACATTCAAAAGGAAGTCCTCATCAGTTTTATTTATTCCGTTTTCTGAGTATATTCAGATAATTTCTGCTCTCTGTAGCCCTTTGCTTATAATTGCTTTTGACTGAGTCCCTCATTTCTTGCCAGGTATATTGAAATAGACTTGTAGTTTACCAAAGTCAATCCATTCTTCAAACATTCCTCAGAGGTACATTGTTGAAACTCATAACTAATCCTGCTCAACTCTTGCCTAATATTCTCCAGCGATCCTCACGCACACACAGGAGGAAGTTAGCTCCCCGACAGGTGTTTGAACGATAGCAGTTAGCATGCGCGGACACTGTAACGAGCACCCCACCTCCTGCCAACTCACAGCTGGCTTGTCACATGACTCCCATGTCCAATGTCCAATGCGACTTTTTGGCTTAGATGGCCACTTGTTTGTGAATCTCTCATGTTCCCTTCGTTTAACAACCTTCTACTTTCTTCTGGGCTTTTGCTCGGCCCTGGGGATATTGTGATGAACAAGGCCTGGACCCCCTTCTCAGAGACAATGATAAGGTTACTAGAATTGAAAGTGACCAGTGCTTTGATGAGGGAAATATCACGGTGAGGCAAGCCGCCTCTACTAGGGGAGTTAGGGGACGCTTTCTGGAGGAAGTGACATGAAGGGTAGAAAGAAGTGGGATAGGTTAAGTAGGGGAAAAGTAGGTGGTAGATACTGGAAAAGTAGAAGATGGCCTGCCAGGCAGAGGAAAAGAAATATCTAAAGTTCTAACAGGAAGAAAGTCTAAAAAATGTGTGGCTTGCATGCATAATTGGGGCAAGAGGCCAAGGAACGAAGGGGCTCACCATTCCTTTATTCCCCCCAAAATGTATTGGCATGACGAGACTATATGAGTGCTGGGCTTGTGGTGAGGAGCAGGTGAGAAGCAGCACTTGTCCTCACCAGGCAGAGTCTAGCTGGGCGAGAGTAATCACGAGAAAGGGCGATGAGCACTATGAGAGAGGAAGCGAGCATGCACACCTCATTAGAACGAGTTAAAGAGAGATTTGTTGTCAACATGATGACTCAGTTGAACCCTGAAGCATGAATAGGATCAGCCCAGAGCACTAGAGGAAGAAAAGCGTTCTAGACAAAAAGGAAGGGCTCGTGCAAAGACCCGGAGGTGAGGGAGTGCTAGTGGTCAGTTTGAGAAGAGGGGGTCATTGAAACAGAAGAGAAAGGTCAGGACCAGCTTATAAGGAACTCAGAAACTCTTGGAAATGAATTTTTTTTTTTAATCCTAAGGCAGGGGAAGCCATTCCAGTTATTGCACTTACAGCGAATGTCTCAGCTCAAAATTTCATTCCTGCCTCACACTGTGCAGGAAAATCAACTCCAGGGGGATTGTCTTCCCCTTCCCCTCCCTCCCTCCCTCCCTTGGGTTGGGGATTGAACCCAGGGACATTCAACCTCTGAGCTATACCCCCAGCCCTATTTTATTTTTTATTTTGAAACAGATTTTTGCTAAGTTGCAGAGTGCCTCACTAAATTGCTGAGGCTGGACACAAACCTGTGATCCTCCTGTCTCAGCCTCCCAAGTACTGGGGTGACAGGCAGGAGCCACCACACCCAGCTGGGTTGTATTTATAAATATGAAAGCAAACAATAGCCATTTAGAAGATAACTCAGGAGAATATCTTTATGACCTGAAGATAAGCAAAAGTTTCTCAACAGGACCCAAAGAGCATGAACTATAAAGAAAATGATTGATAAATTGTACGAGATTAAAATTAAGTATTTCTGTCCATCAAGAGGCAAAACATTACTGATGTGTGCATGTATACTTCTACCACCCTGAAACCCATCAAGATGTATGATAACAATGCACCAATTAAAAAAAGAGGCAAGGCCGGGCGTGGTGGCGCATGCTTGTAATCCCAGTACTTGGGAGGCGGAGACCAGAGGATCCGGGTTCGCGGCCAGCCTCACCTACTTAGTGAGGCCTCCGCAACTTCATGAGACCCGTTTTCAAAATAAAGTATAAAAAATAGTCCTGGGGATGTAGCTCGGAGGTAGAAAACCCCTGGGTTCAATCCCCGGTACCGCAAAAAAAAAAAAAAAAGAGGCAAAACATTGAAAAGGGAACCCAGAGTGGGAGATGATATTTTTATCACATATAACTGACAAAAGTCTCATATTCAGAATATTTAAAGAGCTTCAATACATCGATTTTAAAAATGCAGATACCTCAGTAGAGAAATGTGTATGAGCTTAAACAGAAATTTCTCAAAAGAGAATATCTACTGGCCAGTAAACATATGAAAATATGTCCATACTCAAGTGTAATAAGTGAAATAATGATTCCTGCTGTTCTTACCGATGCTGAATCATTTTTTTGCAAATAAACACTTTTCAGTGTATTGTATGCCTGAGCCCTGAAATGACTGTTTTGACTATTTTCCTTTCAGTTTTATTATTGTCTTCTAGAAAGAGGATTTTGTGAGTATCCCAGCCATTCTAGAAATCCTTATCCCTGTGTTGCAGGTGGGGAAATTGAGGCTGGGAATCTGTGTGTCTCACCTACTCTCATACAGAGAGGCTCTGGGCCAGCCAGGGATCTTAATGCCCATCCAGAGCAGGATGGGGCCTCTTCTCCCCGGGGCTTCACTCATTACTGGGAAGTGACAGCCACTTGGAGGCATAGATTCATTCCATCAAACCATGTAGAAATAACTCCATCCATTTCTTTCACAATATTTTTCCCATTTGGAGTCCAGCATTTCTTTAATCAGAGAAGAGAATCAGCCATCATGTAACATTTGGTAAAGAGATAGATAGGCAAAAGCTAGAATGAAAATTTAGTTTTACTCTCACTAACCCCAAATCCTCCAACATAAGAACATTATGGAGTCTATTCAGTATATTTACTAACAATCCAAGGCAAAAAAAAATGAGAATTTCCTCCAACAGAAAATGAAAAAACGTGGTAAAATTATTATAGCTTGGATTCGTCTTACACTTTCAAACACTTGTTTTTATAACCAGAAGACTAACCCAAATGTAGAAATAACACAGAGTTAATGCTAAGTTGTGTTTTGCTCTGTGGTTGAAATGATGCTTCTGCACTCCTGTCCGCAGTTTCTTTTGCACTGGGGATTTCCACTGTCAACAGAAGAAATCACAGTTACCTGAAGCAAACACTGACCTCTGTTGTCTCCAGGATGACGCCCTCAGAAGAGAAGGACTCGGTGGTCATTGTCTGTATTGCAGATGTATGTATGAAAAATAGAGTTCTCCTTCCTCTCGCCCTGTAATTCCCAGGTTCTCTTCCTCAATTGTAACCACTGTACCGTTATAGAAATCATTTTCTTAAATTAAAAAAAACCATAGATGCCTTTTGGGGATTGCAGACAATAGATTCAATATTTGTTTGGCACCACTGAGAAGAATCAAATATGTAAATCCCAAGAGAAAACATAATGGCGTGATGTGGGAGACATAAGATTGCTAAATTTGAATTGCATAAAATATAGTATCCCTGTATACTATAAGGTACAAATATTATATTTATAAACAGAACATCACAGTTGATGCTATAATAACAACGCCTGCCCAAACTAATAAAAGGTTGGTATATGAACCCAGAAATCATTTATATCAAGTAACAGTAACTGTTATTAATTGAGGGATTGCTTCCAGTGCCTTGGAAATTGTGGACAATTTTTCTAGGCATTACTTATAGCCTGATTATATCTCATTACTTATAGCTCTGATTATATAGTAGGTACCACTGTTCACATTTTACTTATAGAGGAACTGGAGTTTAAAGAAAGTAAATACATTGCTTAGTAATTAATAGAGCAGATTCAAAGCTGGGTCTCTCTAATATCCCCAAAGATCTCTATTTTTCCCTTACTACCATCATGGTAATCACTGTACCATTTTGAACATTTGAGTGAAGCTATAAAGCATTGTGCGAATGCTAATACTGTAAGACCTTTTGGAGAGATATTTGGCAACATGCATCATATTTAAAATGTGTGTATCCCTTGTCCCAGAAATCCAAATTCTGAGAACTTATCCTTAGAAGATAATCAGGCAAATAGTTAACAGATGATGATACTTAAAAACACGACAGTAACCAAGCGTGGTGGCACATGCCTGTAATCCCAGTACTTGGGAGGCTGAGACAGGAGGATCTCTCAGGTTCAAGGACAGCCTCAGCAAGTAATGAGACTCTCATTAACCTAGAGAGAGCCTGCTTCAAAATAAAATTTAAAAATAGGGCTGGGGGTGTATCTCGGAAGTAGAATGCCTCTGGGTTCAATCTCTGATACCAACCAACCAACCAACAAACAAACAAAAAATATGACAATACAGTATGATAAATGAGAGTCTGGATTTTGCTTATCCTAAGGTTCAAATACCAGATTCTCCACTTCCTAGCTTGTGAACTTGAGCAACTTAACTTCTCTGTGTCTCACTTTCCTTGTATGCAAAATAGTGATGAAAATATTTCCTATGTCACAGGAGTGTGAGGGAATGAGATTAGCTAATATATTTAAAGGGCCATACGCATAATGATGCATGGCCCAGAGTAAGTGTTCAATAAATAATTATTCCAAGGATTTTCAATGCGCTGTTGCTTGTAAAAGTGTAATACCGTAAACATCCCAAATATCTACCAGTAATGGGCCAATTAAGTACTTTGTTATATATCTCTATAACACAATACTCCGGAATCATTGAAAGGAGAGTGAATACCTATAGACACTGATATAAAATCATATCCATATTATATTGTTGAGTTAAAAAAGTTGTAAAGCATCATATTTTACTTAGTTTTATCTATGTAAATAAGAAGAATGGAAGGGAGGAGAAAAAGGTATATATATGCCTATATATATGCCATATATATATAAATATATATATAAAGAAAAAAGAAAATGAACAGCCCTTAGAATAATGGTGTCCAAGTATAAATAATGATGTCTTTTGAATATTGAGAGTTAGAGGAATCTTTGTTATTTTTTCTGTATTATTTTCTTTATTGCTCCCATTTCACTTAAAGATGTACATGAATACAGAAAAATAAAAACCTCTAAAGAAAACAAGCAATGGAAGAACGATTAGAAAACATAAATGGAAGATTAAACAGTCATTCTTGTTCTTTACAGTTTAGTTTCTTAATATTGGAAGCATACTGTATTAGTCAACTTTCTGGTGCTATGACAAAATACCTGAGACAATGAACTTCAGAGGAAGAAAAATTTAGATATTGGAGAACAAATTTAAAAGTAGAATATAGAAGGCTTAAGAAGTATAATTTTGGTGTTATGTGTATAATATACTATATTTTGGTGCATGAGAAAGAGCTACTGATCCAATTTATGATTATATTAAGAAATTTAACTATTACATCATGTCTGATATTTTTCAACAAAAGTATTCAGGCTTGACAATAGAGAACTGTCATTCTTTAAAATATTTTCAGAATTTTATGTTGGAAACACTTAGGGACCCTGAGGCCACATCTTACAAATGCCAGAAAGGTGTTTTTTTCTTTTAATCATCCTAAGAGGTCAGTCATCAAAAGCTTTTAATCTGTCATCTAATCTAGCACATTGTTTGATGTTTGAAGAGCAGGTCTACAAAGTTTATTGACAGAAGAACATTTGAGACTCAAGCTGAGTAATGCTACCTAGAAAAATGTAAGGTGGTTTTGAAGTAAGCTTATTATCATGTAATACTCATAAAATGAAGACATTTTTCAGGAGTAGTTCTTTGAAATAAGTCATTCCAAGATGACCATTTTTTTTGTGTGTGTGTGTGGTACTGGAGATTGAACCCAGGGGCATTCTACCTCTGGGCTACACCCCCAGACCTATTTTTTATACTTTATTTTGAAACCGGGTCTCACGAAGTTGCAGAGGCCTCACTAAGTAGCTGAGGCTGTCCGGGAACCTGGATCCTCCGGTCTCCGCCTCCCAAGTACTGGGATTACAAGCGTGTGCCACTACGCCCGGCCAAGATGACCATTTTTAGACCAAAATATTTTAGGTACACAAGATTTCATCTACTAATTTTAAGTGTAAAATGGATAGTATTATTCCATGTAATGGCAAAGAGATAAGAATGGAATATTTTTCATATTCAAGTCAGATTTTTTAAAACCTGGATATTTTAAATTCTCTTACAGAAAGTGAAAACACTAGAAATTCTTGACATTCCACACATAAATTAGACTTACATCTAGCAAAAATATTGTATTGATAAAATTTTGAGGCATGCATAGCTTCAGTAAAATGCTTTTTCTCATTTTTAGAGTAATGAAGATTATGTGAATTCTGTTGTTGACATGATTACAAAAAAGTAAGTACTGTCTGATAAATTCTAAAATGAGCCATTCTCATTTTTCTATCATATTTTTTCTGTCCAATTATTATTTATTAATGATCATGTTCTTTGGAATGGAGTTGTGCAGAAAGAACCTGTAATTATTGCTAAGCATGAATGAATAACAGCTTATAATTTTCCCCAACTTTGAAGTTTATCTACTTCTCAGAATTCATATTTCTGTGCTATACTTGTTATAATATCGACCCTTCATGAAATCCATTGCCCCTGAGATAAACTAAATTGTGTTCAAAACATTCTTATATTCCTTACCTCATTAAGTTACTTCACCTCTGCTGCTTACACGATTTGTAAGTGTCGAGAGCGCTGCTGATGAGTCAGTGCGAGATCAAGAAGGACTTTAAAGATAGGTGTGGTGGCACACGCCTGCAACCCCAGAGACTGAGGAGGCTGAGGCAGGAGGCCACAAGTTCAAGGCTAGCCTAGGCAACTTGGAAAGACCCTGTCTAAAAATAAAAAATAAAAAATGTCTGGGCATGTGGCTCAGTGCTAAAGCACTCGTAGGTTCAATCTCCAGCGCGTGTGCGTGCGTGTGTACGCACGCGCACACACACACACACACACATACCCCAAAAACAAAAACATAAAAAAAAAGATATAAACAGTAATGGTATGAATCAATTAGATGCCTGCAGATATTGTGAAAGGCATTCTCAAGAAGGTAACTGAACTGAATCTACAGTTGTAAGTAACTGGGCATGGTGGCACGGGCCTGTATTCCTAGTACTTGGGAGAAATATAGGATCGCATGTTCAAGGCCAACCTCAGCAACTTAGAGAGACTTCAGGAACATATGGAGACCCTGTTTCAAAATAAAAAGGACCGGGGGTATAGCTCAGAGGTAAAATGCCCCTGGGTTCAATCCCCAGGAGAAAGCTCATGCCAGGCACATAGAATTTCTTGGGAAGACAGAGGTCCCAAAGGCAGCATGCTACATGTTTGGAAATGTAAACATATTCTGGAACCTGGATGTTCGGAGTTAAGGAGGAAGGATTGTGGGAGATGAGACAGGCCGTGGTGAGATCGCAAAGGGCTCCGCCCTGTGTAGAGGAATTTGCACTTGATGCTGTGGACTAGAGTTACAAACACAGTGTCAAGCTGGACCTGGCTAGCAGACATGTTGGTTTAGCCAACATGTTGTTCTGTTTTTTTTTGTTTTGTTTTGTTTTTTGTTTTTCCCTCTTCACCTAGATGTAGTAGATGAGGCAGAGTTATCCTAGTGATATAATTCCAGCTAACTAGAATGAGTAGAATTAGAAAAACACCATTTGGAGACATAACGGATTGAGGCAGGTCATTAAGTGTCAGGCTGACCGAGGAACTTGACAAGGACTGGTCAGCTTCCAAACAGGAAAGCTCGGAGGTTCAGATACTGGGCACTGAATGCAAAGAGTTGGTCAAAACAAGTTTAAAGGTTTGAGAGCCTGGGGGTGGTGGTGCATGCCTGTAATCCCAGTCCTTGGGAGGTTGAGACAGGAGGATGGCAGGTCCAAGGCCAGCCTCAGCAATTTTGCAAGGCCCTCGGCAACTTAGTGAGTAAGATGCTGTTTCAAAATAAAAAATAAAATAGGACTGGGGGTGTAGCTTAGAGGTACAACACCCTAGGTCAATCCCTCGTACCACAAAAAAGGAAAGAAAACCCCACATTCTCTTTAGTACAATTATGCCATTCCTATCCCATGCTCACAACACACACCCATTATAAAATAAGAGATTCTCCCACGTGCATGTGTGTTTACACATATTCACGCAATCCTTGATTTGCCAAATATTACCCTCTTTCTGTGAACTCTGAGCGTGTAGAAAAGGAGAAAATATCATAAAGCTGATTTAGTGCACTGTGATTTAAAACGTTAAAATCATTGAGGATTAGAATGTTTTATTGCTTTCAGAAAATTTATCAAGAGTAGTTTAAATGGTATTGCCTTCTTGTTGTCACACAACTTAAAACACAGAGTTAACATTTTTTCTATGCTTTGGCTAATTGTGATATGCCTTTTCAAGTTTGGTAAGGTTTCAGTATTTTATCATTCACATTTTGAATGTCATGAAATATCTTTGAGAGTTGTTTTAACATGGAATTTTTAGCAACATTATTTCATATGTTTCCTTCCTTCCTTTCTCTCTCCCTCTCTCTTTCTTTTTCTCTTCCTTTCTTTCCCTCTTATTTTTTGTAGTACTGGGAATTTAAGCCAGGGCCATCTACCTCCAAGCTACACCCCTGGCCATTTTTATTTTTTAAATTATCATTATTATTATTGTTGTTGTTGTTGTTGTTTGGTACTAGGGTTTGAACCCAGTGGCATTCTACCTCTGAGTTACACTTGAAAACCTTTTTATTTTTTATTTTGAAACAGGGTCTCGCTAAGTTGCTGAGGGTCTTGCTAAGTTGCTGAGGCTGACCTTGAACCTGTGATCCTCCTGTATCAGCCTCCCAAGTACCAGGATTACAGGTGTGCACCACCAGGCCTGGCTTATTTTTTTATTTTGAAACACAGTCTTACTACATTGCTGAGGCTGGTGTCAAACCTGAGATCCTCCTGTCTCAGCCCCCCAAGTACTGGGAATCCACTTCCCTCATTTAGGTTGCTAAGTTCACCTACGCCACGTCTCCTTGGTTGCACATTTCATCTCTCGGACAGTGGCAGTGTCAAGAGTCCTGCGGGCAGCTGTCTGATAACCACGTCCAAAGTCATTTTGGGCACTGCCACCTCCTGCACTTTCATCTGCCAGCCAGTTCCTTCTTTAGCTACCCATTTTCGTTAACTGTCATGTGAGTTAACTAGGGAGTATATAAATCAACAGAAACACACCTCTTTCTGCTTTAAGCAAATTGAATAGCAGATGCACAGTGACCAATTGCCAGCCGACTCTGCAAGAAGTGGTGATGGCATTAGTCACTGATGATGACATGCATCTGGTTTTTATGTAGTGGGCTCTTGCACTGAAGAGCTAGCCATGAAGTCTGTACACCGCACAGTTATTCACAGTTAATACATCGTGGTATCTACAATTTGAACAGTGCTCTCGGGGGAGATTGCTTTTATTAAAACATGGCAATTATGCCAGGCAAAGTGGTGCATGCCTGCAATCCCAGTACCCGGGAGGCTGAGACAGGAGGATTGCAGGTTCAAAGCCAGCCTCAACAATTTAGTGAGACTCTATTTCCAAATAAGAAAATAAAATGTGGTTGGGGGTGTAGCTCAGAGGTAGAATGCCCCTGGGTTTAACCCCTAGTACCAAAAAATAAAAACTAAATAATAAAATAAAATCATGGTAATTGTAATTTAGGCATTCAGAATTGTGCAGGTAGGACTGCCAATTTTGCACAGTATTGAGATCATGCATATAAAACTTTGTCCTGCTTTTTAAAATGTTTACACAGTAAAACATAAACATTTTTGGGACTTTACTATTTTAATAAAAAAGTAATGCCTAAATTTAAATCCCATTTAAAATTGTATCATCTGTCACTAAACGAAGACAATTTAAAATATTCTACCTGGTCTCCCATCCTTTACCTCAATGGCAGAAGGTTTACATCACAGCTTCTGTGAGTAGTATTTTATGTGATTTTAGTGGTGTCCTTGTTAGTCTATCAATATTAAATTTTAAGTATAAAGATGCTAGAAAGTATTTATAGTTCTCCAGAGAGTTGTGGACAAGAGCCAGGCGTAACCCTAGCTTGCTGTGGCAGTCTAGTTCTGGGAGCCACATTGCTATTCAGTAGGACTCTTATTAAAATAAAAATTACTGGAAGTACTTCCTTCAGGGAGCCCGAGGAAAACTCACCAAGTGCTGTGTGCATGTATGTCACTATCACTATGAACTCATTATGATGTGAGACTATAGTACACCAATCAAAGTACAAAAATCAAAATTATGCATTTAAATATGATCTAATGTTGTTGCTTTTTTTGTGTGTATGGGGGGGGGTACTGGGATTGAACTCAGGGCTTTCTACCTCTGAGCTACACTCCCAGCCCTTTTTTATTTGGAAACAGTGTCTTGCTAAGTTGCTGAGAGCCTCACTAAGTTTGAACATGCAATCCTCCTGTCTCAGCCTCCCAAATACTGGGATATCAGGCATGCGCCACCACACCTGGCTTATTGTCGCTTTCTTGAAGTTACTTTATTACCATAATCCATTAGTTCCCTTATTTTGAATGTCATAGTACACCTCTGATCATAAACTTTAAAAAATTTCAAAGTAGCTGTAATTTTTATAAGAGGAAATTAATTTCATATTGTATATTTTAATTTTTGATATGTCTGTCATTAATTTACAAAATGAATACTTTAAAAAGTGGGAGTTGAATGATATTGGGATCATACATCAACATGTGAAGTAATTCAGATCAAAACATCATATGGACACGCATAGAGAAGTTATTTCTAAGTATTGGTGTCATTTTGGTAAATCAAATATTCAATGATAAGCCTCCATTTGTTTCTGTTCATAGATTCAGAAGGCAAGTGAAGTCTGGGTCTCTGGAGGTCATTTCGATACCTGCCTTTTTTTATCCAGACATGTTACACACCAAGCAACCAACTGAGGAGTCAGAAAAACTGAAGAGGTATGCTACGTAAGAGCAGAGTGCCTAAAATAAGTCGCTCCATCCGCTCACCTGATGAACTTTTGGAACCAACATCTGGCGGAGACTGGCTCCCAAGAGCTACCTGTGTGCCTCCCCCCACTCTGTGCTCGGTGGCATGAGTACTGACACCACAGAAAAGCCAGGTGTCAGAAAAAGATCTGATCCTCGGGGTAATTTTAAAATTAGAAATGACATGTCAGAGCCGGGCGTGGTGGTGCACGCTTGTAATCCCAGTACTTGGGAGGCTGAGACTGGAGGATCTGGGTTTGAGGCCAGCCTCAGCTACTTAGTGAGGCCCTCTGCAACTTAGTGAGACCCTGTTTCCAAATAAAGAATTAAAAAATAGGGCTGGGGGTGTAGCCCAGAGGTAGAATGCCCTTGGGTTCCATCCCCAGTACCACAAAAAATAAAATAAAAAATGAAAAAAGAAATGACATGTCAGAATCTGACTTTGAATGAGTGATCCACATTACGCCCAGTTTTTAGAATCGTGAAGCTGGGAGTCGCTCTCGGCCCTTGCTTTTCCCTCAGCCCTTTCGATCTCCATCAACACAGCCCTCTGGAAAATCTCTCGTCCCATCCCACCGCTGAGACGTGGCTCAGGCTTTCGCCTTTACAAAGCTATTTGCCTTCCCCACCCCCAGCCGAGCCTGGTCTCTCCTCCCATCCATTCTCCATATCAGAGCCCAGAGAATCTTTTCTCACGTGAGATCAAGTTCAGACTCCCGCATGTTTGTAAAAGATCCTTCATGATGTGGTCTCTGTGAACTTGCTATCAGTGGACAATTTCCCATCGCTGTCTGTACTCGAATAAAACTAGGCCTGAGCAATGCCGTTCGTCTACACGGAGCGCCCAGGCTCTTAGGAGCCAACCTCCTCATCTTACTGCAAGACGGTCCTCGTGGCCGATATCTTCATGCAGCACTTATCTAATTCTAATTTTATTAATCTTCTGCCTTTTCTTACTAGATTATGAGATCCGGAAGAGCAAGAACTGTGTTGTTTATTGTTCTTTGTATCTTCGGGACATGGCCTTGTATCTAGTTTATTAAGTTACATAAAGTTTCTTTATGCTTTCATATGAACAAGACCTAATATCAGAAGGAACATTAACTTTACTACTTAGATCAAAACTTAACTAACCAAAATGTAAAATACATAGATTATGTTTATCTGAGTTCAGCAATGGCAGACACTGCCCGTTGAATAAAATGGGAAGCTTTTTAGTATATCTTTTCAGTATAATCATATCCAATTTTATTTAATTGAGCTACTACTCTGTTAGTAAATTATTACATAAAATTTGTTTTTAATTACTGAAATGTGCTTATAAATCAAATAATAATGATTAATACTAACAGATTTTATTGCTTATCTTTAGTTGGCAAGTCAAGCAAGTATTGGATTTTTGTATTTTGATGCTGTATGCCCAACCGAAGGCCATGTATTATTTACAGGTGAGAACTTGGTATATATGTAATTTAAAATGAAAATAAGTACTATTCTCTCCTTCCCTCCTTTAATTCTTTCCTTCCTCATTGCTCGTTGGCTGTGTAAAGGCATCTTAAAATGGATTATACATGAATTTTCTTGCTTAGTTCGCTGTAACAGAGGAAATGCTAGTTACCTGAAGCAAACTGAAGAGAAAATCTAAAATTTGGCAGGGGGTGGGGTGGAGGAATAGAAATGGCCAGCCTACATTTCTCTGCCCACAATTTTATGTATGAAGCAATGCATCTTGAGCACTTGCTTTATGTTGTCTGTATTTACCAATGCTACCCGACATTGCCTCGCGCTTTGTGAGTTAGAGCTTTGCTCACAAAATAAATCAGTTAGTATAGTCTGTGCCCCCTCACTGCTTGCATATTGTTAAATAATGATGCTATGGTTCCCAGCAGTAAGGATGTCTCTTGCTAGATAGACAGTGTGCACTTGTGAGAGGAATTTTCAGAATATCACTGGAGAGGAGAGAGAAAGTTAAAGAAAGGCCAAAGCAAGATCTCTCCCACTGGGAGAAGAAGGATTCCTTTCGATTCCTAGTTCGTGGCAATGTAATGAACACACACGACCCTGCCATGGTCCTCTTTCCAGTCTGGACACAATTCTATTTTGTGCCCTGGTCATCTGCCTGAGGATTTCCACATTTCTCTGAACCATTTGGGAGGCCTGCTTAGTCTATAGATTATGCATAATATATATTAAGTTAAAAAAGAAAGCTTTTGTTTCCCTCTTCCTCTCTCTCATAGGGAGGCCTATTCTGGGGTGTCCTTGCAGCCTGTCTCCAATCAGCTAGCTGTGATGGGAGTGCCCGGTTCTTTTTTTGTCATCTCTCTGCAAGGACCACTTTGTCAGCCATAATAGATGGAGACAGAATATGGCACGGGTCATCTCAAGCATAGAGCTAGTTAGTCTTTCCTAAGGTCTGGGTATGTGAGTCTCTGCCCAAAATGACTGCATTGAAACCTAACCCCCAAAGCGGTGGTGTTAAGAGGTGGCGCCTTTGGAGAATGGTTAGATCATCAGGGTGGAGCCTTCTTGATTGGGATTAGTGCCCTCATGAAAGAGACCCCGAAGGGCTAGCTAGCCTGTTCCATCACGTGAGGAATGTGAAAGATACCATCCAGGAGGATGGCGTCTCCTCAGCAGACACCACACCTGCTGGTGCCTCGAGCTTACACTTCCCAGCCCCCAGCACTGGCAGACATAGGCCAGCCAGTCTACAGTGTCGGTGACCGTCCCACGGTGCACCTGAGGGGAAAAGAATGACGCAGACCCAGAGCAGATCTGAGAGGGGCAGGCCAGGGGACCTCACTGTCTGGCGAAGGCCCCGCTGGACACTGGTCCACAGCTTTTATTCATTTTTGAGGGGGGAGGTTGAGGTATGGATGCTCCTGCATACGTGCAGTGCTAGAGAGGTAAAATTTAACTAGTATAGGTGCAGTAAGGGCTAGAGGTAAACGTTTAACTTGGCTGGCCGCAGAGCAATTGTAGAGAGTAAAACCACAGAGGATGTGCAGAAGATCCTTGAGACAATGTTTGACAAGTGGGATATTTGGGAGTAGGTGCCTGCAAGAGACTCAGGAATGTTTACCTTGGAGGAGCGGGCTGCTTCCAGGCAGCTCATCAGTCCCACCATGGCTTTCCATGACCCTTAGACCTTTCCTAGGTAAACATTAACCTGCTTTTGCCAGTCGCATTCTCCACACTATAGTATTTTCTTTATAATAACCCAAATGTACTGAGGGAATCTTAAACTAGAACTGAGGTATTTGTGAAAATGAAGATTCAGATACTCTTTCAAGAAAGATTTAAATAGGATGTCATGGATTAGTATTTAGGAAAAAAAAGTCTTTGGTCTGGGTAGTCTGAGAATCAGAGAATGAAAATTGACTAACTAAATATACTAAGTGAATTAAACTGAAAATAGTTATCTCATACAAACATTTCAGTGTGTTTCATTATATTTTCTATCTTCAAGCTAATACAACTTATGCAAGGGAAGCACTGAAGGCGCTTAATGCATTTTTGTTTTTATTTTTCCAGCTAGAAGATGATATCATAGCTAAAAAGATGTACTTTACAGAAATGGCTGAGTTTGTACATAATATCACTTCAAAAAACTGGTTTTATATTCAGTTTTCAGTGCTTGGATTCATAGGTAAGCAATAGACCTCTTTTAGATCAAGATTTTTAGCTCGCAGTCATCTTAAAACTTTTTAACACCTTATCAAAGAGTTTATTACTAATGGGAAGGAGTGACATGATCCTATAAAGATACTATTTGTAATGGTAAAGTCAGGTTCAAGAACCTGAATTTCAGATAATATATTTTTGACCAAAATAAGTGTAAAGCTTTCCTCTGATTTCTAGTAAGGTCCATCAAGTAAGTATCCATATACTTTTCCTTCCCAGATTGTCTATAACATTTTAAGACCTCAAAGGTTTTTATTCAACCTTGCTTAAAATTAGAAGAAAAGTATAGGTAACCAGAATACCTGGTGAGAAATTTGGAGAGGAAATAATCTCGTTTCTATACTTTGAGGAGTTAAAATTCTCGAAGAATTTTGTCTCTGCAAATTCACATACAAGAAGAATAGAAAGCATTTCCATTCTAACCACCACAGCAGCATGATGAACAAGGAACACTTCCGTATGTGATGCCGAAGGCTTGTTTAAACTCAGCTTTACACAGGTTTTGCTTTTTCTTATCACAATGAACAGTTCAACTATTCATTATTTACCAAAAGTATGAGCTATATAAATAGAATCTTACAGCATGCTGACAACAGATTAGGAAATGAATCAACTATTTCCATCACTGAATAACTTGCTTTGACTACTATGTAAATGACTGCCAAAAATCAAAATGCAACTACACAATATATTAAGTGACCCCACAGATGCAGGTTTCAGGGAAAAATGAAACATACACTTTGGTTCAAGGTATTTTGCATTATTTAAGTAAAGTGAACATTTAACTGAATCTCATCCCTTCAACTTCATGTTAAAATTAAAGATGCAGTATATTAGAAAAAAGAAATTGGCACTGATGTAATTACATTTTTTGTTTTGTTTTGCTCTTTTATATTGGTGCATTGTAATTATACATCATAATGTGGTTCGGTGTGATAGAAGCAGACATGCACACAGCACTTGGTGTGTTTCCCCAGATCCCACCCCACTCCCTCACCCTCCCTGTACAGAATATTGAAATTGGTATTGAGACCTTCATATATGAATGTAGTATCATTTGAACTGTTTCCTTCATTAATTCTCCCCTTTCACCTCCTCGCCTCCCTCTCCAAATCCCCTTCCACCGTTCTACTAGTATCTCCCCTCATTTATCTGAAGTCTCTTTTGTTTCCCAATTTCTCTCTAGCTTCCACATATGAGTAAAAACATATGACTCTTCACTTTCTGGACTGGCTAATCTCACTTGGCATAATGTTCTCTAGTTCCATCCATTTGCCTGAAAATGACATAAGTTTGTTCTTCTTTATGGCTGAGTAAAATTCTTTTTTTTTTTTTTTTTTGCGGTACCGGGGATTGAACGCAGGGGCGTTCTACCTCCGTGCTACACCCCCAGCCCTATTTTTTTATGCTTTATTTTTGAAACCGGGTCTCACGAAGTTGCGGAGGGCCTCACTAGGTAGAGAGAGAGAGAGAGAGAGAGAGAGAGAGATCGATTGATCGATCAATCGATCGCGCGTGCTGAGGTTGGCTGCGAACCCGGATCCTCCGGTCTCCGCCTCCCAAAGTACTGGGATTACAAGCGTGCGCCACCACGCCCGGCTATGGCTGAGTAAAATTCTATTGTGTGTATATCCCATAGTTTCATAGTCTAGTCATCTGTTGACAGACATCTAGGCTGGTTCCATGACTTGGCTATTGTGAATTGTGCTACTATAAACATTGTGCTGTTATAAACATGTATAAATTGTTCTGCTATAAACATGTATATACATTGTGCTATAAATATTGTGCTGCTATAAACATGTATAGTAATACATGCTATATATGTGTATCACTATAATATTCTGACTTCAGTTCATTTGGAAGGATCCCCAAGAGTGGTACAGCTGGGGCATATGGTGGTTCCATTCCCAGTCTTTTAAGAAACCTCCACACTGACCTCCATATTGGCTGTACTAATTTTAACGGTGTATACGGGTTCCTATTTCCCTACATCTTCACCAGCATTTACTGTTTTTTGTATCCGTGATGGTTGCCATTCTAACTGGAATTAGATGGGATCTCAGTGTAGATTTGATTTGCATCTCCCTTATTGTTAATGATGTTGAATTTTTTTCATATATTTATCGACCATTTGTATTTCTTCTTTTGAGAAGTGGTTTTTCAGTTAGTTGCCCATTTTTCGATTGGGCTATTTGTTTTTTAGTCTTATGTTTTTTTTAAGTCCTTTGTATATTCTAGATACTAGCCCTCTGTCAGAGGAATAGCTGGCAAAGATTTTCTCCCATTCTATAAATTCTCTCTTTAGACTCTTGATGATCTCAAAATATAGTACATCTTTAAGAATCATAATATAAAAGAAAAATAACACTCTGATAAAACAGTGCTCAAACATGCCCATGTTTACAGCAGCGCAATTTATAACAGCTAAGTTATGGAACCAACCTAGATGTTTGTCAATAGATGAATGGATAAAGCAAATGTGGGGTATATACACAAAATGGAGTTTTACTCAACCATAAAGAAAGACAAAATTATGTCATTTGTAGGAAAACGAGTGGAAATGGAGAGCATCATACTAAATGAGATCAGACAGACTCAGAAAATCAAGGGCCACATGTGTTCTTTCATATGTGGGAGACAGACATTAAAAAAGAAGAAAAGAAAAGGGAACTCATGAAAATAAGGAGAGAGACCAGTAGAGAAGAGAAAGGGGGCTAAGAGGAAGGGGAGGAGGGAGAGGGGAGGCACAGGCGAGGAAGCAGACCGTATGATGTCATGAGCATTTATGAATGTATCACTGTGAACTTCTCTGTGATACATGGGGAGGGAGGAGAGGAGGGAAGAGGGAAAGATGGGGAAGGAAATTGACCAAATAGTGGCACGTGCATACAAGAATGCATCTCCATGAATCTCACGATCATGTACAATTATAATGTAGCAATAAAAATTATAAAACAAGGCCCAAATATTTGAAATATTGAAATTTCAAATATTGAGATAATACAATATTTTAATGAAAATTAGTACTAGAAGTGACTAGGTGGTAGACTGATAAAGTGCTATAAAAGTCAGGTAAAAAGATCACACTTTGTATGGAATTAGGTAAGAGATTACAGCTCTTACGCATTCCATTTTAGTTACTTATCTTTTACTTGATTTAGACAGCCAGTTTGCGCCAGATAACAAAATTGATTTCCTGAGAGTGTCTGTTAATCTAAACCAGCTTGTCACTGTTTTCCCTTGAGAACTGGTACTCTTAGTAAATCCTCAAGCAGATACCATGTTTTAATTTATCAACTTCCAACTCCATTAATGCCTTAAACTTTATTTCTAAAGAATAGAATATATTTAAATTTTAATAATTTTTGTTCTTTTTCTACATTAATGGAATGTACAACTATTTATGAGTTATTTACATTTATTTACTTTTTCTCTATAGGGAAGCTCTTTAGATCTGAGGACTTACCCAACTTCGTACAGTTTTTTTTAATGTTCTACAAAGAAAAACCCATAGATTGGCTGTTGCATGACATTTTTCGGATCAAGATATGTAACCCAGCAGAAAATTTTGTGAGTATTTATTTACTTTATAAATAACAGATATTGGCCGGGCGTGGTGGCGCACACTTATAATCCCAGTACTTTGGGAGGCGGAGACCGGAGGATCCGGGTTCACGGCCAGCCTCAGCTCTCTCTCTCTCTCTCTCTCTCTCTTTCCCTCTCTCTCTCTCTCTCTCTCTCTCTCTCTCTACCTAGTGAGGCCCTCCGCAACTTCGTGAGACCCGGTTTCAAAATAAAGTATAAAAAATAGGGCCGGGGGCGTAGCGCGGAGGTAGAACGCCCCTGTGTTCAATCCCCCGAAACGGAAAATAAATAAATAAATAAATAAATAAATAAATAAATAAATAACAGATATTTTTTAAAAAACTCCATATAATGTAATTACCTAAAATTTGTTTACCAAATCAAATCTGATGAGTACATCAATTTTTTTAACTTCCAGATATCCTACATTTTTACTGACATGTTCAGATATTAGATGAAGTAATGAGAAGCCAAAGATGTAGTGAAAAGTAAAAACAGCTGAAAATTGGAGTGAACAAACAGATAAAAAGTTGGTAGACATAAATCCAAACATTCCAATATTTGCATTAAGTATAAATAGTCAAAATATATCAATTAAGAGACAGATTATTTCAATGGACTTTTAAAAGTGATACAACTATGTATAGAAAAGTTACCAAAATAGCCAGGCCTAGGGCCATGAAACAAAGCTTATCAAATATAAACTGGAATAGTAAAGAAGAGTGTTCTCAGAACACAATAGAGTCAAAGTGAAAATCAGTAGCAGAAAGGTAACTGAAAAATGTCACACATTTGGAAATTAGACAACACACTTCTCAATAAACCAGGGGTGAAAGGGGGAGTCTCAAAGAAAGTGAGAAATTTCTTTGAACTGAATGAAAATAGTGTATTAATATTTGTGTGATGCAGTCAAAATACCGCTTAAGGAGAAGTTTATAACATTGAATCTAAATCTTAGAAGAAAGAGCTCACATTAATAATCTGAGCTGTTAATTAATAAAGTAGAAAATAAAGGCAAAAGGAAGTAATAATTACAAAAGCAGAAAATAGTCCAGGTGTGGTGGTACATGCTAGTACTTGAAAGGCTGAGACAGGAGGATCGCAGGTTGGAGGCCAACCTCAGCAATGTAGCGAGAACCTGTTTCAAAATAAAATGGGCTGGGGATGTACCTTGGAGGTACCCCTAGATTCAATTCCCAGTACCAAATATAAACAAACAAACAAACAAACAAATAAATAAATAAATAAATAAAAATTTAAAAAGAGTAGGAAACATCAATTTAAAAACATAAATGCAATAGAGTAGATTAATGAAAACAAAAGTTATTTGAAAAGAGCAATAAAACGAATAAATTTCTAACAAGTCGTCAAATCAGAATGAAAGGGAATATCACCATATACTTCACAGATATTAAAAGGATAAGGGGCCAACAATTCTATGCACATAAATTCATGAACTTGAAAATAAAAGGTATCATTCATCACAAGTTACAAACTATCCAAACTCATCCAGGATGAAATAGGCTACCTGAATAGTCCCATAAGCACCAAAGAATCAAATTAATAATTTTTGTGTGTGTGGTGCTGGGAATTGAACTCAGGGGCATTTTACCTGAGCTACACCCCAGCCCTATTTTATTTTTTATTTGGAAACAGGGTCTTGATAAGTTTCTGAGACCCTCACTAAGTTGCTGAAGCTGGCCTCAAATCTGCGATCCTCCTGCCTCAGCCTCCCAAGTATTGGGATTATAGGCCAGCACTACCACGGCCAGCCTGAATTAATAATTTAAAACCTTCTGAAAAGGAGTTTCCAGGTCTAGGTGGTTTCAAACGTGAATTCTATCTAAACATTTACAGAAGAAATATCAATTATATATAATATCTTTTAGAATATAGAACAGAAAGGGCATATTCCAACCCATTTTATGAGGCAGCATTACCCTGACATGAAACTCCAGACAAAGACAGTGCAAAAAACAAAATCAAGGACAAATATGCTCCCATGAGTATAGATACAAACATCTCAACCAAATAATAGTGAATTGAAGCCAACAAAATACAAAAGAATAATAAACGATACCAATTGCTATTCATTTTAGGAATACAGCACTGGTTTAATATTTGAAAACCATACAATGTAATCCATCAACTTAGGATTCTAAGGAAGAAAAGCCACAAGTTAATATAAATTAAGGCCCAAAAAATCGTTTGACAAAATCCAGCATCTCCTTATGATAAACACCCTCAGCCACCTAGGAATGGACAGGAACGTGGACTTCATTAAAATAAAACACCTGCTGCAAAGGATGCTGCAAAGGATGCTTCAAGGTATCACAGACTAGTAGAAAATATTTGTAAATTTCATATCCAACAAAGGGTTTACGTTCAGAATTTACATAAAACTCTCAAAACCCAACAGTAGATAAACAAACATTTCAATTAAAAAATGGGCAAAAACTTGAACAAATATGACCAAGACCCTGTCAAGGTGGTTACTTCTTGCCGGGCGTGGTGGCACACGCTTGTAATCCCAGTACTTGGGAGGCTGAGATAGGAGGATCGCAGGTTCGAGGCCAGCCTCAGCTACTTAGTGAGGCCCTCCACAACTTAGTGAGACCCTGTTTCAAAATAAAGAATAAAAAATAGGGCTGGGGGTATAGCTCGTAGGTAGAATGCCCCTGAGTTCAATCCCCAGTACCAAAAAAAAAAAAAAGTGGTTACTTCTCTTACTGTCTTGTGCAAGAACTCAGTTTTGCTTAAATAGCAGGCTGTTTGGGGAGTACCTTCGGGGAGTGAGCATTTGACAGGACCCTCCCACTGGAACTTTAACTAATAGCGTAGCAAATATTGTTATACTTGTTAAATTTTAACTCCTTGACCAATTTTATCTGATGTTAATTTAGTTTCAAATTAAATTAACTGCAGATCATCATATTGCATTACAGTTATAAAAACGATCCCTTAATATAATAGTTCCCTTCATTTAAGTATTGCATAGAAATGCATGTAAATAAATCTGCTATTTAAAAAAATTCTTGGTATGCCAGACGTGGTGGCTCACGCCTGTAATCCCAGTACTTGGGAGGCTGAGACAGGAGGATCGCAGGTTCAAGGATAGCCTCAGCAAGTAGTGAGATTCTCAACCTAGTGAGACCCTGTCTCCAAATAAGAAATAAAATTGGGCTAGGGTTGTAGCTCAGAGGTAGAATGCCTCTCAGTTCAAGCCCCAGTACCACACACACACACACACACACACACACACACACACACACAATTCTTGGTATGCACATTTGAGATTTAGTTTTCTTGATTTACTTTATATAAAGTATATTCAATAATTCTCATATAGTGATCATAGTCATTTCAGATTTGTTTGTTTTTGCAGTACTGGAGATTGAACTCAGGGCCTTGCACATGCTGGAAAAGTGCTCTTACCTGAGCTATACCCTCAGCCACAAAGTTTTTGTTTTTAATAGGAGTGGTACCACAAGTCATCTTTTTATTTTTATTTTTATTTTAATGGAGCTCATCCAAGTTCTTTCCCATCAAATATGGTATAGAGTCTTTGCTTTAATCATATACTTTTACTATTTAAGAAGAAATTGAGGAGGATGTAATTCAATACAAAATTAATCAATGACTACAGGAAGAGAAAGGGAGAATAAAGTAGTCTAACAGAAGCAGATAGAAAAATATTAACAATTTCATTTAAGTTATTGGAATAAAAAGAGCGGAGTTGGGCATAGTGGTGCACACCTATAATTTCAGTACTTGGGAGGCTGAGACAGGAGGACCACAGGTTTGAAACCAGCCTCAACAACTTAGTGAGATTCTCAGCAACCCAGCGAGATCCTGTTTCAAAACAAAAAATAAAAAATGAGCTGGGGAGGTAGAATGCCCCTGTGTTCAATCCCCAGTACCACAAAAGAAGAGAGAGAAGAGAAGAGAAGAGAAGAGAAGGGAAGGGAAGGGAAGGGAAGGGAAGGGAAGGGAAGGGAAGGGAAGAGAAGGGAAAAGAGGAAAATCATAGCTGGTTCAATAGTAGACTGGTTTTGTAAGATGGAGTTAATAAAAATACATGCTTTAACTAAAACGTTCTCATACCCAGCTCTTTTATTCTATTATTCTTATGAAGAGAGAGCTACGAATTAAAGGTTTAAGTTTTAAAATAATAATATAGAGCCGGGCGTGGTGGCGCATGCTTATAATCCCAGTACTTTGGGAGGCGGAGACCGGAGGATACGGGTTCGCGGCCAGCCTCAGCTCTCTCACTCTCTCTCTCCCTCTCTCTCTCTTTCTCTCTCTCTCTCTCTCTCTCTCTCTCTCTCCTTAGTGAGGCCCTCTGCAACTTCGTGAGACCTGGTTTCAAAATAAAGAATAAAAAAAAATAGGGCCAGGGGCGTAGCGCGGAGGTAGAACGCCCCTGCGTTCAATCCCCGGTACTGCAAAATAATAATAATAATAATAATAATAATAATATAGAACTCCAGCAAAACTAAAATAGTAAAAATCCTCCATCAGTAGATGCAACAGAAAGGAATACTTGGGTTTTCACAGAAGATTGTTGTTTCTCTTTTTCCTCAGAGAAATTGTGCACAACGAAAGAAGGGAGTACTCGTTCAGTATAAACCTTCTCTTTTCCAACACGTGGGTTTACATTCATCATTACCTGGAAAAGAACAACTTTATAAAGTAAGATTTTAAAATGTAATTTCAGTAATATAAAATGTTTCAAGTACTTATAAAATATTGTTTAGAGAAGGAGTGATAGTGTGAGAGAGTACAAAATATGGTTTTTTAAGCATAATTCACCTATGATACATGTTGTGAGGAATATTTATAAATTCACGACCTGCCCTCTTGTACCTTTCCTGGCCCATCTCCGCGTATTGTGCGGCACTCACTGAGGGAGTGCTGCAACCCAGTGAGAACTAGTCAGCTGTCAGCGCTCAGGTGGGATCCAAGAATAAACATGCGCATCAGACAGGACAAAGAAAGGCCTCAAATATCATCTGTTGTGAAATATGCAAAAAACACCATCAAATACAGAAAGCAAAGTAGATAATATAGAAAGAAATTGCTCTATATCATTTTTTTATTTCTATTATAGTGAGATTCTTTTCTTACATTATATATTTTTTCCAGATAGGATATTTTAACTTCATATTTGTAAACTTATGACAGATTAAGAAGAATGTACACATTATTGTTCATATTTCCATGTTGTAATCTTGGCTTTTTTCCTTTGTATACCTCATACCACATAAAATAGAAATCAATAACAATTTAAAATATGTCAAGTGTGATTATATTTAAATGATTTTAAAATTTTCTAACAGGATATCTATTATTAGGACTTTAAAAATTCCCAGACTCATTCTTTGGAAAAACTAGCATAATATGAATAAGACTATTTCTCAACCTTCTTAAGAGTGGATCAGAGACTTACATCATATTTAAAAAAATTAAGCCTTTAATAATAAAATGGTAAGTATAAAATTGATATAATATATAAATGATTATAAGATATTTGTTTACCTTATATTACTTTGAATGATTGTGTTCTATATATTTAACTTTTGTTGCTATTTTCCTTAATATTCATTCCTTTAAGTCTTTCTAAAAACTTTATGTAAAATTAATTCCTTAACAAATTAAAAATTATGTATTATACATTTTTAAAAACTTTTTAATGTAAGATAATTTTTCTATACTATAGTTTTACTAAGTACGAAATTGTTGCCTCTTTATCTATCTTGTAGTTCAAACAATAACCTAATAAAACAAAAAAATGGAATGTCTTCTTACTGATGAACTTTCTTAATTTAAGAAATCTTTAAAGTTTGCCTAGAACTTCCTTTTAAATGTTGTTTACCATGTCACGCTCTATAGCTGTGATGAACATTTTAATTTAGAAATGACGAAAATGTTTTGGTATTACTAAGATGGTAATTTTTGAAAATCGAAATAAAATACTCAAAGGGAAGATTTTTTTAGTTGATATGCAAAGGGTATGCTTTTCTATAATTTGCTAAGGCTCCATCCTATATAAAAAGTCATTTCCCTTTCACTGCAGCACACTGGGCTCAAGGCTGAGTAGTTAAGTGTGTTACAGGCAGGTTGCCAGATGAAATGCAGAATGCCCAATATAACTCTGATTTTCAATCAAACAATGACTTTGTAAATGTATCTCCCCCTTGTTTTGCTGTTGTTGCTAAGTCTGACAAGCCTCAATGGGGGTGATGGGGGAAAGGGGAGTGGAAGGACATGTTCCATCCAAATGCTTTATTTACTGAATAATTATTTACTGAATTATTATTTAATATGCCCTTGACTTTTATTTATTTTTATTCATTTATTCACTTATTATTCTTTCTTTTTTGGTACTGGGGATTGAACCCAGGGTCATTTTACCTCTGAGATACACCCCCAGCCCTTTTATTTTTTGTTTTGAAACAGGGTCTTGCTAGGTTGCTGAAAGTCAAATTGCTGAGGCTGGTCTTGAACCTGTGATCCTCCTGTCTCAGCCTCCTAAGTACTGGGATTACAGGTGTGCACCACTATGCTGTGCTGACTTTTACTAAAGAATGATATACAACATTTTTGCATTTTATTCAAAATTACTATTTAAAGTTTTATGTTTCTCTTTTATGTAAAAATACATGTGACAATTTTCTCTTAGAATTTGGGGCTAAAAAAAAGAATTTGGGGCTAAAAAGCAATGTTCTTTGCCAAAGAACAGTCTTCATTCCTTTGGTTCATTGTAAGCTCTTTTCCCTTTCACTTATAAGAAATTTAAAATTGTTTCATATGTAATATTATGTCCATATTATTTTATATTGACAGCAAAATTTCTTCAGTCCATTGAATTCTGTATTTCATTTCTGACTTTCAAATATTATTATTAAAGGATTGTCATATGTGTCTTCATTGTAACTTATCCTAATTTATCTATAATATTTTAAATCATAAAAATAAAATAAAATGTGTTTAAAATATTTCTACATTATCTACAATGATTCTTTGGCTGTGATAATCTGAATATATATTTACCGGGAATCCTACAGTTGGAAATCTACTTTCAGTAATTTTAACACCATGACAATATTGAAACTGTATTATTTAATAATACATCTTAAGAATGATGTCTTCTGTCAATGCAAAGTAATCTCTGTTTAAAAGTGGTGGTAGGATGGTATCAAAGAGGACACAATAAAGAAATGATGTCAAGAGATTGTTGCATAAAATTACATCTTTATAAATTAATAATGTTATTTCTAGATGCTATGAGTGTCTCCTTTTTATTTCAGAAAATTTGGAGATAATAAGAACAAGAAGAAGAAACTCTGTGATACCTGGAACCTCAGATAACCTTGATTTCTAATGGCATCTTTCAGAAATTCTAATTGTGAAAATACATAATTTTCTAGAAGAGGAAAAACCAATGCACAATCTAGTAAACTTGGAAGTATGAAATGAGCTCTTGTGACAAGAACAAAATGGAGAGTGAGGTGTAGCTCAGGGGCAGAGGGCTGGCACAAGACCCTGGGTTCCATCCCCAGCACCCCCCCCCCCACACACAAGACTTTATTTATGATCTTTGTATCCCGATGATTACAATTTACTATTTAAAAATAGCAAAGGAAGGGAAGTTTTTTTTTTTAAAGAACTGTATTTTATTGACTTAGCAAAGCCATCACATAATCTCAATAAATAGCTAAAAACTCAGAAATGTGCTGTTGACACAGACAACCACCATGTGGATGCTACATGCTCTCATCCATTTTTCTGGGACACTGGAAGAAACAGAAAGCGCAGATTTAAACAAGCCAGGGTCTTTTAATAAACACCTGTCAGACTATCAACTTACTGCCATTTGAGCTGCTTATCAAGTACCCTGATACGGATGTACTCTTGATACTCATTCAGTTTTAAAGATTGCATAGTTGAATGGATTATTTGGGGAAGTGCTTTTTCCAGACGCACTGGGTTTTATTCCCTTGTTGTTGATTCCTAATTCAATTGCATTTTTGCCAAGAAAACTTTACCTGTGTGATAAAATTGAGAACGGTTATGAATCCTTATGCTCCATATGATTTTGAAAAGAATATATAGTCTCTGTACACTCCTTTTAAAATATGTTCTGTTCATTTATTTTTACAAATGTTGGTTTTATGCTTTAAAATGTCTTTTAAAAGTATTTCTATTTATTGGGTCCATTGTTCTTTTATATTAGGCTCTTTAATTTGGTCGTTTAAATCTTCTAAATTCTTACTAATTTTTGTTTGCCTGATCCATCAGTTTCTTACAGGACTCTATTAAAATCTACTGTTTTGTCTTAGTGTTATTCTATTGAATTTTGCTCTCTTTACTTTGAGCAATAATAAGAGATAGTTTCTTACTTCTTATCCTTAAATATGATGGGTCTTAATTTCATACTGCTGTCTTGTTGTTGAGTACCAACCCTTCACACATTTGCTTGAGTATGAACTGTATCACATGCCAATTTGTGGATAATATATAAATATAAAATATGAACTGTTTGTGTGTGTCCATTTCATCCTCTTTTACAAAGATTGTAAATTTGACCTAAATTTTAACTTTTAAAATTCAGTCTGCCAGAGCATATTCCATATTAATATGAAGAATTAAAACTAAGACAAGGTACAGTTATTCTCAAAACGCACATTCCTTGAAGAGGTGCTTACTTGGACCTCTAAGCCCACTCTCGAAGACAAGAACAAAATACCCCAAAGTATACAGCAAGAGTGATGGAGGCTGAAGGAAAGAAAAAGAAAGAAGTTAAAAAGACAGTCTTAAAAATACAGCCCACTTGGCTGGGCCTGCTGGTACACGCCTGTAATCCCAGTATTTGGGAGACTGAGACAGGAGGATCGCAGGTTCAAGGGTAGCCTCAGCAACATAGCAAGACTCATCAATCTACAGAGACCCTGTTTCAGAAACAAAAAATAAAAAGGGCTGGGGGTGCAGCTTGGAGGTAGAATGCCCCTTAGTACGATCCCTAGTTCCACAGAGGGGAAAAAATCCACCCACTTACCACTGCCCTTAAAGAAAGGATTTGTGAATAGAAGTGGGTGATCAGTGCAAAGCATATCTCAAAAATGTTTCTAATGTAGTCAGGAGAGATGTCCTCTGTGGCAATTTGCATCTCTGCTGCTCCCAAACAGTGGGTGTTTGGAGGGTCTCACTCACCGCTCAGGGTCTCTGGTCTGACATGCATGAGGAAGGGGAGATGTGGAGAATCCAGACACCTGTCTGGGTATAAAAGAACAAAGAATGCTTCTTCAGTTGGTTTGGGGATCTGCTTCACAGCAATCATACTGATGTGGCTTCATTAAAATCTCATCTTAAGCCAGGCATGGTGGTACATGCTTGTAATCCCAGTACTTGGGAGGCTGAGACAGGAGGATTGCAGGTTCGTGGCCAGCCTCAGCTACTGAGTGAGGCCCTCTGCAACTTAGACCCTGTTTCAAAATAAAGAATAAAAAATAGGGCTGGGGGTGTAGCTCGGTGGTAGAATGCACCTGGGTTCAATCTCCAGTACTGCAAAAATAAATAAATAAACAAACAAATAAATATAAAATCACATCTCTTCAAATATACACATGAAAGTAAGATGTATTTAAGCCCTGACTCAGTATAGCAGCTAAGTTTGTAGAAAGCAGATTTCCTTGAAACTTTTTTTTTTTTTGTGAACACTACTTTTGAAGTGACTAGAAACTTTGCAGGCGCTGGAGACATAAGTGACATTCTCCTGCCAAAATTTCTCTCAAGTATTAAAATAACATAGCCACCAACATCAGCACTTTTTATTATTGACTATGTGTTAGTCAGCTTTTCGTAACTATGACAAATACCTGAGACAATCAGCCTATAAAGAGAAAAGGTTTTTTTGGCTCATGGTTTTGGAGTTTCTGGTCCATGATTGGTTGGCCCTGTTATTGGTGAGTGAGGTAAATCTGGGCTGGTATTGCCCATGGAAACATTTCTTTCCATCTTTAATAACTTTGGCATCCATTTTTAGATGCTGCATTGATTTTGGTAGCCACTCTAAGGCAATGACTTATGAGGAAGTTTTTATAAGCTGATAGATTTTTGCTTTGCTGATGTTAGCTTTTTTGATAAATAAAAATAAAAGGTATAATTTCTTAGGAAATGCAGTTTACCAAAACAGATGCCAGCAGAGACAGAAAGCACAAACCAACCAGTTTTCGCAGAATAAATAGAGACTGTTGTCATGAAATAACATAAAAGTACAAGGAGGGGTCAGTCCCAAATGTTTATACACAGGATTCAACTAAACTTTTAGAAACCAAATAGCCCCCAATAACCCCCAATATTTTTAAATTGTTACAAAATATAGCAAATTGCCAAATTCTTTCAATGATATAAATATAATGTTAGAATCTAATCCCAATAATGATAGCATAGAAAATTACAGTTCGAGCTGTACACTTGTAATCCCAGAACTTGGGAAGCTGAGACAGGAGGATTGCAGGTTTGCGGCCAGCCTCTGCTACTTAGTGAGGCCCTCTGCAACTTAGTGAGACCCTGTTTCAAAATAAAGAATAAAAAACAGGGCTCGGGGTATAGCTCAGAGGTAGAATGCCCCTGGGCTCAATCCCCAGTACCACAAAGAAAAAGAAAAGAAAGAAAATTACAGTGCGATATATTTTATGGTGATGGTGCAAAAATTCTAAATGTAGAATTAGAAATAGATTCCCAAGTCACATTAAGAAAACAGTGCATCGTGACTTGGTATTTATACCAGGGGTGCAAGAGCCTGCTAGGATTCTGTTAGGAAACCTGTTATTATAGTGTATAAGACTAATAGTCTAAGGGGAAAATCATGTTACTTTCACAGAGGCTGAAAAAGTCTTTGAAAAATTCAACATCTATTTCCTACAAAAACATTAAAATTGCAATAAATGAGTATTTCCTCAGAATGTGGGAATAAACACTCTCATCAACTGCTTGTGGGACTACAAAATGATACAACTTCTACAGAGGGGATTTGGTTATTTATTTTTGCATTACTGGGGATTGAACCCTGGGGAATTCTACCTCCAAGCTACACCCCCAGCCCTATTTTTATTCTTTATTTTGAAACAGGGTCTTACTAAGTTGCAGAGGGCCTCACTAAGTAGCTGAGGCTGACTGCGAACCCGGATCCTCTGGTCTCAGCCTCTCAAGTACTGGGATTACAAGCGTGTGCCATCACGGCTGGCAGGATTTGGTAATTTAAAAGAAAAAGTGTAGAATATAAAACCACAGTGAGGTATCAATGAACTGCCACTAGAAAGGCTGAGATAAAAGACAACATACTAAACAACGGTGAAGATGTGGAGCAACTGGAACTCTCCCGCATTGCTGGTGGGACATAAACTAGCACAGTCACTTTGGAAAACAGCACAGCACTTCCTTAAACAGTTAAATTACCCCTCCACACACACGCCATACATCTTACCTAGTCCACTCCTGCTAACTTGAGAAAAAGCATATATCCATCCAAAGATTTGTGCATCCAAAGATTATAGCATCTTTATTTGTAATGGACAAAACCTGAAAACAATCCAAATGTCCATTAAGAGGTAGACATAATTAACAGTTTTATATCTGTACAGAGGAATAAGACAATAAAAAGGAGCAAACTATCAATACATGCAAACACATGGTTGGATCTCAAACTAATTATGCTAACTGAAGGAAGCCAGACAAAAAGCAGTACATACAGTATAGTTCCATTTATATTAAATTCTACAAGATGCAATCCAATAAAAAGGTTGCTTAGGGATGAGGGACAAGGAAACGTCTGCAGGTGATTACTGTGTTCATTATCTGCCATGGTGTATATACATGTCAAAAGCTATCGAATTGCATGCCAAACATGCTTCAAAAAAAACTTGTTTAAGAAAAAAAGATGGGTTTTACAGAAGGATACCAGGACTAGCTTGAAAAGGCTTCCTTTGATCAATTCTGGGACCCTCTGGGCATCACAATAACTAAGTCCAGTAATGGATTATAACTCATTGAACAAAATAGAGAAGCTATGAGTATGTACCTATGATAGATTAGATGGGTGGATGGATAAGTAAAAAGCTCTTTTTTAATAGAATGTTGCTTAATAAATATAGAAGGAAGGTAGAGTTACAAAATCACTATATTGCAGTCATAGTAAAGTTGATTCAGGCAAAAATAACGGATAGATCCTAAATCCAGGGTAGAGGGAATGCAAGAGTGCATTTTGATGAAGAACAGGACATTTACATAGTCTCAACGTTTGTTCACAGGGAATACTTACTAATTACAAATGGGATTGAGGAAGGGAACAGTTCAAATAAGGTTACATCCTTACAAGATTTCATTAGTGATGTCACTAACATGTATGGAGAGGAAGGAGGGGAAGAGGGCGAGTATACCGAGGGAAATGCACCAAGTGATGTGTGCCTGCATCCTTGTGTCACTTTGAATCTCACTGCAACCTATAATTGTATTGCAACGGGAGAACCGGAACTGCACCGAAGGGAAAGCAGTGGGCACCTTAAGAATATTCAAATTTACCACCACCAGAGAGTTGCGCGTGGATATCACGTGTCTCGGGTAAACTCTTAGTAATATTGTCGAAAAGACTATATCGCCGCATGTGTGATGTATTGATTATATTAACACTTGATATATCTATATTGATCATGTATACCCAGATGAAACAGGCGGGCTCCCCTCTTCAATTGCAGACCTCTATCTGGCTGCACCTGCAAGTGGGCGCGGTTCCAAACAGTGCTTTTCGTGAAAGTTAGGGCTCCGGGACGGTGCCGCAGGCGGTGCCCCGGAGCCTGCAGAGGCGCGGTCGCGAGGCGGGCCGCCCCGGCCGTTGAGCCCGGCTGCAGGCACCGGCCCCGGAGCCGCACGCGCATGCGCGGTTACGGTCGCTGCTGGGCGCCGCGGCGCGGGATCCGGAGCGGCGGGGGATCCGGAGCGGCGGGACCCAGGGCGGCGAGGCGGACCCCGGCCCTGCGCTGCCGAAAACAGACCCGCCAGACAGGTGTGCGAGCAGCGCCGCCGGCTCGGCGCTCAGGCTGCGGGTGAGGACTCGGAGCCCAGTGCTCCCCGGGGCGGGGACCCCTTTCTGTTCCGCTTGGGGCGCGGTGACGCGGCGATGGGGGATGTGGAGTTCGAGGATGGGTGCAGCGAGCGAGGCGCTCGGGTGGGCGCTGCCGGCCTCGAGTCCGTTGGGTTCGCCGGAACCGCCGCGCCCACACCTGCTGCAGGTGCCCGCCCGGCCCGGCCCGGCCCGGCCCGGCCCGGCCCCGCAGGAGCCGAGTCCGTTATCCCAGCGGTTGCCCTTGGATGCGGCTCCCGCTCAGCCCAGGGCGCGTCCCGAGGGCGCGGAGGGGCCCGGGCTGCTCCAGCCTCCAGCAGCTCCTCACGAGCACCGCGGACACAATCCAAACGGGCTCAGCCCACGAAGGCCCCCTCGTGCAGGCGGAGGGACCCGCCCGGGACCTGGACGGGACCGGGACCCGCCCTCCAGCCGCCCTGGCCGGATCCCGGCCACTCCCCAGGTGCGCTGTGTGGAACTCCGTGCGCCACGGGGGAGGGAGCCAGAGAGGTGCGTTGAATCCAGTGCAGCCCTAATTACTAGAGACTCATTATCTCCTAAAGCCTGTTTACTATCAATTAGACACTTTGGCTGAATTTATTTATAGCATCCGCCCAAGCAACAGGAGGGGATATTTGCTTGGGATTTAAAAGCAAGTGTCAACCAAGACCAAGCGCAGGAGAGAGAAGGTAAATTACATGGCCGGGGGAGAAGTCTCAAATTAGGAGTGTTGATTTATATAGAAACTTTTTTATTTATTAACAATTGTATTCCCATCTCATTTTTATTGGTGTATTGTAATCATGCATCTTGATGGAGTTTGGGGTGATAGAGGCAGATATGCACAGAGCACTGGTTGAGCCCTCCCCCAGTTCCCGCCCCCACTCCCTCTCCTTCCCCACCTTCCTGTAAACTTTTTGATTATGTTTTGCCTGCTTTGACATATTTATGCCATTCTGGGTAGCCCTCCTTTTGGTAATCCTAAATTTGCCCTCTTTCCAATCCTATATGGTTTTGCCTTCGCATCTCATTGGTTGGATCCTCTGATCACATTTCACCCTTATCCCCAAATTCTTAGAACAAAACAGTCGATATTCTTTGTCTTACTTATCCAATTAATAAGGTTAGTTATTGTGTGCAAATGATGTAAGTACATTGATGTGTCTGTAGATATTGGCCAGTGCTGCAAATTAGCTGTCTTTACTGCATGTTTTTAGTACCTTATACGGGTTAGTGTTTGCAATTAGAAAACTACAATTGTCAACTTTACTGGACCTTTAGATAATCTTGTTCAGCCCTCTCGCTGCACAAACGAGGAAAACAGGCCCAGAGAGGTTGAATCACTTGCCCTTTTAATACTAGAACTTGAAACTTGGTGTGATGGCATAGTGCAGGGTGCTCTCTACTATATAATTCTACAGTTGAGTTCCTGAAGTCACATGACAACAAAAACTTTAAATAATAGGTGATTTTCAAGCCCCACTTCCAAGGCATACCTGTGTTGGCAGAGTCCTCAGTTAGCCATTAAAACTGAACAACAGCAGAGGGGCAGCTCAGTTATAAGAAATCACATATGTAGAAGGGTCCATGAACCAAAGAGGCAAGTGCTCAGCAAAAGAAACGAGCCTCAGGAAGGGTGCCATTCATGCTGGGAGCTACCTCCAACTAGTGAACACTTTTATAAACAGGTCCCTGTGTCCTTGCTGAGACCTGCTTCCAGCCCCTCCAGGCCACC
>PVJS01018460.1:0-34849 GCA_004027185.1 Glis glis | reverse complement strand
ACACACACACACACATATGTAATCTGGGACTTTTTCTGCATCAAATAGACCTATACTGAATACTGATTATAAAGAGTTATGTTAGGCTCTATCTACAATGTTTTAAAATACATGAATAAAGTAAATGTAAATATTAAGCTATTGGAATACTACACATAAAAAGAGTAATTATCCCATATCAGAATCTTCATAATTCTATGGAATACTTTTAAAACTGTTTAATTTAACATATTCCAATAATACGTGTCAACATGCACGATAGCAAAGCTGATTATTCTGTAAAACATATTTTTTCTTTAAAGTATTGGTACAGTAGTTCACACTTAAATATTATTTCCTCAATTTTTATTGTAAAAGTGACTAACATATGTTGGAAGAAAGAACATATACTTATAAAATGTAATTAAAAATTGACCCTACATTTTTTAGTATCCAGTGAAGAATTAGAAATTGATTTGTAAAAACTAGTTATAATCAAATTATTTCTACAAATACATGCTTTACGACAATAAATATTTGTAACTATACAAAATAGCAAATAAATGAAACAATAATTTATAGATTTTCCATATAATACAGTCAAATAGATTTTAAAAATCATAAAGCCAAGTGCAGTGTCCACATGCCTGGAAACCCAGTACATATGGAGGCTGAGATAGGAGGATCACAGGTTCAAGGCCTGCTCATGGTAGCTTAGCAAGACCCTGTTTTGAAGTTAAAAATAAAAATAAAATGGGCTGGTGGAATAGCTCAGTGGTAGAATGCCCCTGGTTCAATCCCCTGTTCCACAAAAAAACCCAGGATACAATTTATAAAATGAATCTAGTATGATTTTCATATTGGTTTCATTAGAAAAAGGTTTATAAATAAGTATGTAAACCTGTAATAAATCAGTAAAAATTATAGGATTATTTCAATGCTGAAGTGTGCATTTTATTGATCGAATCAATGGAATTAACTGGTGAATACTCAGAAGAAATGTGGATTGATGTACTGAAATATAGGCCAACAAATAATATCAAGATAAAAAACATTGATAGAAAAATGAAAATTAAATATTCAGACAAAAGAATAATAGCCTGATGGTGCATAGTTGAAAAACCTAGCAGGCAGGCTTTGAAAAACTAGTAGGAAAGAAGTAAGAAAATTAAGTAAAAAAAAAATTGAACAAATTCTAGCCAATAATTTCCCCAAGATAACAAAATATAGCTTAAAAATGTTTACAATCATATGGCAGATTAAAAAAAGAGAGGTAACACTTATGTGCATCATAGTTAAACTGAAGAAACTAGACAGAGAGAATCTCATAAAAACAGAAAGATTCATTACATTATAGTAAACTAATCCACAGTAATACACTAATAAGACAAATTATCATGTATAGTAAACCAGCACAAAAATTGAAATCATTTTAAAGTCAAATAGAACAAAACAAAAGCTTTAGCTCAGTGTTTACATGAAAGTTAAAAATAATAATAATGTTTGAAGGCCAGCGTGGGAAGATATACTGATTTACAATAAAAAGGATAAATATGATGTAGCTATATCAAACAATTTGGACACTGTGGTACACAACATCATTAAAATTAAAGAGATTGTTCACATTGAAACGTTTTCAATCCAAGAGAAAGATACCAAAGCTTGCAACCTGTATGCATCCTTCCAGTTACATGGAAGCTCCATTTTGTTTCTTTGGGTTTCAAACAAAATATTAATATATTATCTGAAAATATTATATAGATTTGTTTTCATTAAATATAAAAAGCAAGCATTTTTGAAATGGCCCTTCCCCTAAAATGCTTTGTTACTGACAAAAACGTATCATTATCTCCATCAGTGGTATTTTCTTTTTCTCTCACATTAACACTTATCCAGGCTGGGCATGTAGTTCAATTGGTAGAGCACTTGCCTTGCATGTATGAGGTCCTGGATTTGATCCCAGCACTACAGCCTCCACCACACACACACACACACACACACACACACACACACAATTACCCAAGTCAATTAAACACCTGTGGTGTTTAATGACTTATGGGAAATACTGCAATCCACTGTAATTTAAGGACTTGATCCATCAATATTATATTGCTTGCTACCAACTCTATTTCGATGTCTTGAGGAAGTTTTGCCCAATAATCAACTTTCTATGCTTTATTATGTGATTATTTGGCACGTGATTATTCTTCTTTCCCCAACTAGATTATTAACTTTAAGAGGGCATTTCCAAAAATATAGCACATTTCAATTAGAATACAGAAGGTTTGCTTTACAAACTTTCATGGCTGGCATTGAAGTTTACATGCATTATGCTTTATACAGAATAATAAATGTCTGTGAATTTTTGTCTAACCAAGAATACATTATGCAACAACCTTAACATAGAACACAATAAAAACCACAAGAGGAAATGCTGAGACTTCTAAGTAGAATAGATTCCCTTCAATAAAAAGACTAATATTGAAGGATTTTACATCCTGACAGCTTCAGATATTTTTATTTTATTTTCATCTTTTATTCTGTGTGTGTGTGTGTGTGTATGTGTGTGTGTTATTGAAGACTGAACCCAGAGGTGTTCTACCACTAAGCTATATCCACAGCCCTTTCATTTTTTTATTGTAAGAGAGGATCTTGCTGAATTGCTGGGGCTGCCCTCAAACTCCTACCTCAGCCTCTCAACCAAATGGGACTACATGCATTCAGCACCACACGGCTTGAGATAGTTTTCTCTGAAGCAGAGTTGGGAATCTCTTCTGTATTTTGAGTGGAGATTTAAGCCATGCATGGGCTGATTCCTCTCTGTGAGACTTGTAAGTGGCTCTCATTCCTAAAACTTTCCAGCTCAAATACGGGCATCACTTTGAGGATTGGCTGTCCTCTTGGCTGGTGTGCACCATCATGTCCCAATTCTCCCTTCCACCTTTCTGATAATGACAGGCAGCCTATCATAGTAATATATGTACATATGCATATTATGTGGATTAAGGAATAATATGAATATTATGTGGACTTTGTAATTTATGAAGTGATTTGCAATTTAATTATATTTTAAGGATAAATATAATGCATACCAATCTATGATCTATAACTTTCTTTAAGCATATATTCTCCATAGAACAAAGCCACATGAATGAAACAGTTAACATTATCTTATCTCTAGCAGTAATATTTTAAAATGACTTTTCTTAACTATAAATGACTTATATATCTTTAATAATGGTCTTTTAAATGATGGTAGTTTGGCCAAGTATTTAAGTTCAACTAATTCACTCATTCATTTAAAAATCATTTATGAATTGCTGGTCACTGGCCCAAACATCTAATGTTATGAAAACAGTTCAAACATCATTCTTACTTAGATGTCCTTAGATGTCCTTAGTCAGAGAGGAGTATGAATAGACATAAATAAACATAAGATGAACACACATGTAAAGGTGCTATGTAAAGAGAAAAAAAGAAGTGAGTGCTAATTCTCCAACAGAGATTTCAGAGAAAATGATAGCAGGGATATTGAATAAGGAGTGTGGGGAAGAAAGATTCCAGTTGACATAAAGATGTTCAAAGCATTATTGTTTTTAAAGAAGAAGCCTGGGGTGCTGAGAATGATAGTAAGAGATAATCCTGGGAAGGGGATTTCATACTGATTGTGAAGAGCCTTTATTGATTATATCATGGTGCTTACTTGATTACAGCTTTTAGACATCACATCTGTGACAACTACTCCATAGGGTTTTTATGATAATTGAAGATTATTCCATGAAAGATCATCCACAACATCGACCATTTTAGAAATATTCCAATATACTATGAATATACACTTTACATTTTGAGGTCGAATGAACATCATCTCTTCCAAACTCACAGAATTAATATCTTCCTTGCCTCCCCAAATTGTATTATGGATTATGATCTCTGTTTTAAAGATTTATATTCTATTCTGAGATACAATCTTATTAAACTATTTGTAATCTGTTTTTAGATGATGATGATGATGATGATGATGATGAGTGTGTGTGTGCAGCACTCATTCATAACATGAGGACTTCTTAAAAACATTTCAGTCATAGAGTATACATGTAATAAAAGACTGCACGAGTAAAATGCCTATATCAAGATGCATTGTAAACATCTCCACAAATGCTGCAATAATACATAACTACTTTGACAAATGTAAACTTTTGTTACTTAGTACCACTATTCCACTTTTAATGTTTAACTGTGATGCCAACAGAAATTCATATTTTTACTTTTTTTTTTTGTTTTAGTCCTGGAGATTGAAACCAGAGGCATTCTACCTCTGAGTTACATCCCTGGTACTATTTTTTTTTTTAATTTTGGAACAGGGTCTCAGTCAGTTGTGGAGGACCTCACTATGTTGCTGAGACTCACTGCAAACCTGAAATCCTCTTGTCTCAGCCTCCCAAGTACTGGGATTACAAGTGTGTGCCACCACGTCCAGCTGAGAAATTCATATTTTGAACCTGGTGCCAATAACCTCTCAGGTTCAGAAGACGATTGGTTAAGTCATGTCTTTGTTCTTGACTATTGAAGAGAAAAAGAGAAACAAAATGACCCCAAAACAAAATATTCTCACGTTAAGAAAGTATAACACTGTATATTCAAACATTTCTGAACAAGCATATCATTTTGTTTTATGTAAGTGCAGAGTCAAAAATGCAAATTCCAGGAAACAGGTACATACTCTGAGGAAACCTTGGCGGGTTGTCGTTCACGTCGGTCAAGGTGATGTTCACTGTCGTAGATCCCGACAGCCCTCCAACCTGCCCAGCCATGTCTTTGGCCTGAATCACCACCGAGTAGTGTTCTCTGGCTTCTCTGTCCATGTTATGTAAGGCAGTTCTAATAACTCCTGTAATGCATACATCGTTGAAAAATTAGCTTAAGTTTTATATTAAACAAGAAGCAGCATAGATACAAACACACACACATATTCTGTCTTAAATGAATTTTTCGTTTTTCTTTCTTTTTCTTTTTTCTTTCCCCCCCCCTCTCTCTCTCTCTCTGTCTCTCTGTCTCTCTCTGTCTCTCTCTCTCCCTTTCTCTCTCTCTCTCTTTCTTTTTTTTTCTTTTTGTACTAGGGATTGAATCCAGAAACATTCTACATCTGAGCAAAACCCCTACCCTTTTTCAACAATTTATTTTGAAATTTTATTTTGAATCAGGGTCTCTACTAAGTTGTTGAGGGACTGGCTAAGTTGCTGAGAGGCTGGTCTTGAACCTGCAATCCTCCTTTCTCAGCCTCCCAGATACTGGGATTTACAGGCATAGGCCAACATGCCCAACAAGAGAAATGTCTTCTTAAATAACATGTTTTTGAGAGAAAGTCACACTTTTGAGAAAACCAGTACCTTAACGGAGCACTAAGCTGACTTCTTGGGACATTTATTTACAAGCACATGTCCCTAGCCAATCTTTTGGTGGTGAATTACGATGACTGTCAGAGCCCATCTCCTGGGGCGGGCCGTGACCCCTGGAGGGCAGCCCTCCCTCTGCTCAGCTTGCTGATTCCACTGGCGTGCTGAACACTGTGCAGCTTGCTCTCCTCAGAAGTGCCAAAGAGACGGGAATATGGATTTGAGCAGAGGTTAATTTTCCTCTTTAGAGGGCAATTTACATAGTTTCCTCGCAGGGCTACCAAGGTTTGAGATGGAAAACACTAGAGAATTGTGGACACTTGAACAGAGATATTAGGGGAAGGCTTTTATCATGTATCAAGACCAAAAAAAAGCACATTTTTTTTGCCTGAAAACATCTTGAACACAAACTAGATTTATGCATATAAGCAAAATAAAGTGATGAGATTGATTCCAGAAATCACAAAGAAAAGTCACATGCTGTGTTATAGTGCCAAGGTGGAACATTTAATGGACTTTTTCATGATGAATACTTTGATTGAAAGAAGAAATAAAAATGATATATTTGTGATTATGCATACATAAACACCCATACCTCCCCCCATAAATTCAATAGTCTTAAATTTAAAAACTAAAACACATTTTACAGAGGACCAAGTTCACCTAGAATCTACTATGTCATAAATTTAAAAAATTTCCTCACCAATATGAACTATGTTATGAATATGTACATATGTATATACTTATATTTCTGTGCATATGGATATAAATATACAGAAAATATATGAAATAATAAACTTCTTCAAATAGTGATCATCATTTAATAAAATACTTTTCAATTATTATTAAAATATTTGTATCATATCACCTTTGAGAAAGAAACAAATGAATTCAATCAAACTCATACTTGATTAGTTACTGTAATTCATTGAAAAATGCCAACTAGAACTGCCAACTCAAGTTTACCAAGTATTTTTACAGAAAACATCTTGATGTAGGAGAGAAAATAGAGTTGTATATTAAAGGTAATAAAAATAACTGTTAAGATTGAAAATGAGTAGTCAGGTTTTTGTATATAAGATGTTAAGCCACTTTTTTTTACATGAATTGATTCGCTGTGTAATGACTTTGAGAGAGCCTCAGGCATCAGGAAAAAAAGATCCCAAACCTTTCAAACATTGTGAGCATATCACAGAAGAAGTTTAGGAAAACTTTCCTGAAATTAAATTGAAAATTATCCTTATCAAATAAATTTTAATAACATAATAAATCTAATTATTCATCTAATTATGAATATGAAAAATCCTAAATATTCATCTAATTATGAATATAAAAATCCTCACGTATCTTTAAAAAAAGAACAATGTTTTATCACATATGATAATTACATAAGTAGAAACCAAATTGATGCAGGAATAAATTAGCAAGTGGTATATAAAATAATGTATTGCGACGATGTATACATTTTGGCGTATGAAGAAAATGAAGATGGCTTTACTAAAAATATCTTATAAATGGGTTTTGCCTTTAGTGGGGAAAATATGAGAAAATTATCTTTAACAATGTCATCATTAAAATGTTTTGTAAACTATAAATATCCTAAAGATGAAACCAAGCACTGAAAATTAAATAATATTTGTCTTGCATATGATTTCAACGCTAGTCATTCAAGAAGATCAGAGAAGGGAAACCAGCAAAATCCTCTGTTTTATATTATGGGTCAAAAAACACTGAAATCCCCAGTTTTATACTATGGACCAATTTCACTGAAACGTCATTCTCTCACTTCTTTTATACCACATATATTTCACAACAAAATCAAGAGCTATATGTCAGAATAATATGCTTATGGAAAGAGAAGATCACACCCAGTCCTGAAAAACACTTCCCAGAAACAATTGTCTCCAGATTCATTTGCACTCACACTGTTTGTGGAAGATGGTCTGGTCCAATACTTAGCTGTCACCTCCCTCAGGGACACGGGTAACGAAGGATTGTTACAGGCAAATTTTCATGGGAAAACAATTCCAGCACAGGTTATTCTTTTCTAACAGGAAGCTTGGACTCTTGGATGCTGTGGGGCTGCCTACAGTAGCAGTGATAAGCAGTAACTGTGTTTTTCTTTTTACATAGACTTTATTTTTAGAGCGTTTTTGTGTTCCATTCACAGAAATATTGAGAAGGAAACTACAGAGAATTTCCATATACTCTCTCCCCTCTACAGAGTTAAAGCCTCTCACACTATCAACAGCCCCCCAGATAGTTGCAGTTGTTACAGCTCATGAGCTTACCTTGACACATCCCTATCACTAAAACTCAGGCTTTATATGAAGAGTCACTTTTCACTTTTGGTGTTGTGCACTCTGGCTTCTGACAAATATGTAATGACATGTATCCACATTATATTATCATACAGAATAGTTCCACTTCCCTAAAGATCACATCTCCTCTGCCTTTTCATTCCTCCATTACCCCAGTTCCCAGAAACTACCTTTCCTTTCCTTTTCTTGATGTACTGAATTAACTTGAACTTCCAATAAGATGTTGAAAAGGAGTAGCAAGAGGAAAAATAGTGCCTTTTATCTAATCTTCAAAGAAATACTTCTAAAGAAGTTACTTGCAGGCTTTTGCAGATATTCATAATGCAGTTGAGAAAGTTCTCCTTTGCTTCTAGTTGGCTGCACAGCAACTTAGTTAAACTGAGCATATATATTCTTTCTTTCTTTCTTTTATTTTTTGTGTGATTGCATACTTTTATTCCTACACTGTAATTATACATCATAGTGAGGTTCAAAGTGATGCAAACATGCATACACTCCTCATTTGGTGTGATTCCCTCTCCATCCCACCTGCTCCCCTTTCCTCATCCAACCCTACTCCGCCTCTTCCCTTCCCAGAGATGTTAGCGAGATTGGCAGTGATGCCTTCACATATGAACACAGCATTATTTGAAGTGTTTCTTTCCTAGATCCTCCTTTTCCCCTCTTTTTCCCACCTTCCACTACTCTACTGGTCATTCTCTTCATTTATCTGAAGCCCTTTGGTTTCTTATATTCTCCCTAACTTTCACATATGAGAGGAAAAGTGAGTGTATGGTTTTGGGCAGAAGAGAGAGTGCTTTTAAAGGTGGATGACTTTTTTGGTTCAGATTATGGACTTTTCTGCAGTGAACAATGCATGATACTACTAATATTTTAATGTACATTTATGTTACTCATTATTATATCTGAATTGGTTATTACATTTAAACGTATATTTTAAATGTTTGCATTTTAAAGTAAAATTTAGTGTTGATTTCTTGAAGCAATGGATATGATGGTTCAGGTAGGTTTTAACAAGATAACACCTCTCCTTTGACCCTTCCTTGTCCCGATGCCTGTCCCCCTGTAGGACACACTTGAACATGCTGAAAGAAGCCAAGGTTATCATGAACTCTTCTCACTCTGACTTTCTGCTGAGTGAATAATTTTATTATCTTGGATTTACAATCCTTTATCCATGTTGGTGGACATTTGCATAGATATTCGATTTTCAAATATTATAAATATTCTAATTAAATATGTCTATCAGATTTTTTTTGTGTGTGGTACTGGGGATTGAACCCAGAGGCAGTCTACCTTCACGTTATACCCCAAGCCCGATTTTATTTCTTATTCAGAAACAGTGTCTCGCTAAGTTGCCGAGGCTGGCTTTGAACCTGTGATTCTCCTGTCTCAGCCTCCCAAGAACTGGGATTACAAGCAAGCACCACCACTTCTGGCTTTGTTTATTAAAATTTATGAACAGTCTTGAAATAAAAGCTACAGATAGCCTCAAACACTTACACCTTCCTAATATTTTGAGACAGAAATAAAGAAACAAAGAACATTATATTCAAGAGTAATTCACAACCTACTTCCTATTTGTAATAATTATAGAATTACAAAGAAAATGCATATTTTGAATGAACTCACACATAAACATTTATTTCCCCTCACCTCATACATATGTTGGTTTTTTTCCTACTTTTATCCAGAATGCTACATTTGAAAATAATGAAAGAGCTAAGCAGAAATTTTTTCAAATAGAATACTGTGTCAAATTTGAAACTACATAGGCAAAATGACAGTATGTATTCGTTTTCTTTGGACATATTAATATTATCCCTGTTATAGTTTCATTACCAAAATGTCCCCTTTCATTTTAAACAGTACACCAGTTTAGAAGATGACTTATTAAGACATCTTAAATTCTACTATATTGACCTTGGTTTTTAAACCTGACATTGCTTAAACATTGCTTGAGATTTCCTTACAGGTTTAAGTGCCTGTCTCTGACCTCCAGAGATTATAATGTATTAATTTGGAGTGGGGCTGACCTACTCAAATCTCTCAATGATTTCAGTATTTGTCAATTCAAACTGTCATAACCGAATAGACTGGGTGTCTTAAACAGAAGAACTTATTTCTCATGGGTCAGAAGGCTAAGAAGTACAAGATTCAGAGACCAGTTGATCTGGTTCCTGGTGAGGGTTCTCTTCCCATCTTGTAGATGGCTGCATCTCATAGTGTTCCTACACAGACTTTCCTCTGTATTAATAGTGGTGGGATGGAAGTCTCTTCCTCTTCTTATAAGACCACTAGATCCATCAGGAAGTTTCTAATCTAAAAATCTAACCTAGCCGGGCGTGGTGGCACACACTTGTAATCCCAGTACTTTGGGAGGCAGAGACCAGAGGATCCGGGTTCGCGGCCAGCCTCAGCTCTCTCTCTCTCTCTCTCTCTCTCTCCCTGTCTCTCTCTCTCTACTTAGTGAGGCCCTCCGCAACTTCGTGAGACCCAGTTTCAAAAATAAAGTATAAAAGATAGGGCCGGGGGTGTAGTGCAGAGGTAGAACGCCCCTGGGTTCAATCCCTGGTACCGCAAAAAATAATAATAATAATAAATAAATAAATAAATAAATATCTAACTTGATATTGATTACTTCCAAAAGGGCCTATATCATTGGGCATTTTGGTTTCAATATATGAATTTTGATTCAGCTTGATTGTTTTATTCTTTTATTGGTGCATTCTAGTCTCACATCATAATGTAGTTCATAGTGATAGTGACATATGCACACAGCACTTGGTGAGTTTCCCCCAGCTCCCTGCCCACTGCCCATCTTAACCCATACATAATATTGAGATAGGCATTGGAATGCTCACATATGTACATAATGTCAATGGAAGTGATTCCTTCATTGATCTCAGTTCAAATGGTCCCCGAGCATGCTTTGAATTACCATGATTAGAAAGGCACACTTTACCATTACATATTCATGCATTTCTTCACATTTTATCTCCATCTAGTTATGCAAATAAATACATATGTGTATGGAGATACACATTCACACACATATAAAATATGGTGATAATATACATTTTTCAAAACTGTGACACTTAAGCCTATATACAATGTTAGGGTAAACTATACATAGTCAAAGTAAGAAATAACGTTTAGCTACATTGGTTGGCTATTTCTGTCATGTGTCCACATATCCATGTATCCAGTAATTGCAATATAACTTAGTACTATTGTTGAAATAAATGTAATAAAGACATAATGCAGTCTTTTCACTTAGTATTTTTATTGTTGTGGTGATAGAGATTGAACCCAAGCCCTTGTGCATGCTAGGGAAATGCTCTACCACTGAGCTAAACCTCAAGTCCCTTGTGTTGGAAATTAAAAAGAAATACAATTCAGCTAAATTAATTACCATAAATTATTCTTTATTCATTTGTTTAAAAAAAGAATACTCCACTGTTTTCAATACATGCTGGGTGAATGGCTATGTCTAATTCTGAATGTCGGATATACTTTATTATTAATGTTTACTTCAAAAACTTTAATAGGAATTGTTGACTCTTATTATCCTATGATACTGGGTTGAATCAACAGGATATGATAACTTGTGTTATCATTTTTTTTTATTTCTTTTTATATTCCTGGTAAATGATTGTAGGTGCCTCGCTGCCTGCAAATTACCTTCAGACTACTTCTTTCCAATTGCCTTCATATTCAGGGGTTTGTAACAGGATAACTCTCTGCTGAATACAAGTTCCTAACACTGAAAATTCATCTGTGGTTATAGACACTCCTTGTTGAGCCTCATTCGTTGGCCTGCCATATGTTAATGTTCCTTGACTAATAATGCTCATAAAACATTAGAATCTCCAAAATGCTTTATTTCATTTTGCCCATTAAATAAGAATCCACAGTGAAAGCATTGTACAAATTTGATTCATTAGTTAATACTATGGAAGATTGCAAAACAAAAGTGCCTAATCAGCAATAACAAATAAATACACATGTACATTCAAATTTCTACAGAAGCCTCTAAGGTATACAGATATGGTTATAAGAGAAATTGGTAAGTTTTCTTTCATGCCTTAACCACATGGTCCCCTTTCACTCAGCAGCTTATTTTTCTTCATTTGCCATGTAATGTCTATTATATTATAGAAAAAGTGTTAGACTCCCAGGGTTTCTCAGAAAAGAAACATGGGCCACCTAATATTAAATTATGGGAAGTTTTATTAGAATAAATAAAAATAGCAAACTTACATAGTACAAAATCAAGATATAAAAATTAGTCATAGCTATATATGCCAATACCAAATTATCTGAAATATAAATCAAGAAAGCAATCCCATTTATGATAGCTAAAAAATAACAATAAAATACCTAGGAATAAGATTAACTAAATACTTGGAAGATCTCTACAATGAAGATTATAAAACACTAATGACGGAAATTGAAGAGGACATTCACACACACACACACACACACACACACACACTTCATGTTTGTGGACTGCAAGAGTCAATATTGTTAAAATGTCCATACTACCCAAAGTAATGTACAGATTCAGGCATAGTGGTTCAAGCCTATAATACCAGTTCTTGGCAGATTGAGATAGGAGGAATGCAGGTTCAAGGACAGCTTCAGCAACATAGCAAGACTCTCAGCAACATAGCATGACCCTATTTCATGAAACAAACAAACAAAAAATTGGGGCTGGGGATGTTGCTTGGAGGTTAAATGTTCCTTGGTTCAATCCCCAGTACCATAAATAAAATAAAGTACAGATTCAATACAATAGGTATCAAACTACCAATGCCATTCTTCACAGAACTATATAAAGCAATACTCTAACATTTGTATTAAACTACAAAATGGAAGAGCCAAAGCCATCTTGAGCAAAAAGAACAAAATAATAGGAATTACACAAACCAACTTAAAAATACATTACAATTTGTAACAAACAAAACAACATTGTATTGGCATAAAAATAGATATAAACCAAGGAAACTGAAAAGAAAGCACAGAAGAAACCCCACATACCTAGGACCAATTGATTTTTCAGCAGAGCTGCTAGGAAAACACAAAGAAGAAAGGACAGTCTATTCAATAAGTGGTGCTGAGAAAATTGGGTATCCACAAGCAGAAGAATGAAGCTAGATCCATATCGTTCACCAGTTACAAAAATCAACTAAGAATGAGAGCTGGGATGCAGCTCAGTGGTGGAGCACTTGCTGGCCTGGCTCATACAACCTTTACATTTGGTCCCCAGAACTGAAGAAAAAAGAAAAAAGGGGGGTGTGCAGGGATATAAAGCAAGCAAAAATATCAACTTAAAATGGATTACAGAATTAAGTGTAACACTTAAGACTATGAAAGTACTAGAAGAAAACGTAGGAGAAAAACTTTAAGACATTGGAATATAAAAGGAGTTTTGGATAAGATGCCAAAACACAGGAAACATAAGCAAAAATAGATGAAAAATAGATCAATAGGATTACATAAAATTAAAAATCTTCTGCACAGCAAAGGAAAGAATCAACAGAGTACAGAAACAGTCTACACGATGGGAGAAATATTTGCAAACTATGCATTGATAAGAGGTTAATATTCAGAATACATTAGAAACTGAAAAATCTCAATGGTAAAAAATGAATTATGCCATTTTTTTTAAAGACAATAAAGTAGAAGAGGGACTAGAAGAGGCTCGGTAGAGGGCTTCAGAGACTGGGAAGGAGGATGTGTTAGGAGAGAAAATAGAAGTGCAGAAGGATGGGATCAATGTTTGATATATTTCATGTATGTAAATATCACAATAAATCCCATTAATCTGTACAATTAATATGTGCTAATAACTATAATGAAAAACTTAATAGACCTAAATACGCATTTCTCAACCAAAAATAACATAAAGAGCAAACAGAAACATGAAAAGGATGCTCAAAATCTCTAATGAATGGGAAAACATCAGTCAAAATCACAATGAGCTATTACTTGAACCCAGCAAGAATGGTGATTGTCAAAAGAGTAAGATAACAAGTGATGGCATGTATGTGGATAAAAGGGAACCCATGCACACTGCTGGGGAAAGGTAAATTGATACAGACATTATGGAAGACAGTATGGAGGTTTCTCTAAATATATATGAACTATTACATGATTTAGCAACCCCACTCCTGGGTATGTCTCCAAAGGAAATGAAATCAGTATATCAAAAGACATCTGCACTACCATATTTACTGCAGCACTAGTCACAATAGACAAGAAATAAAACCAGTCCAAGTGTCTATTAACTCATGAGTGAATAAAGAAAATGTGGTACATACACACAGTGGAATATAATTCAGCCATAAAGTAGAATGAAATTTTGTCCTTTACAACAACATAGATGACATTAGAGATGATAGCATTTAGTGAAATAAGCCAGACCCCGGCAAGACAAGTACTTTTTTATTCATATGTATAATCTAACAAAGTTGATCTTCTAGACTTATAGAGTGGAATGGTGGTTACTAGAGATTGACAGAGTAATGGGGAGGGAGGGAAAAGGAAATATTGATTGATCACTGGATATTAATTTATAGCTAAAGAGGAACAAAGAGTTATGGCTTACTAATGCACAGTAGGGTGCCTACAGATAACAAAAATGTGTAATATCTTTCAAAAGATTAGACGAAATATTGTGTATGTTTTTGCCATAACAAAGTGATACATGTTTGAGGAGACAGGTGTGTATAAACTGAATATACAATATATACATGTATCTAAGCATCACATTATGCTCCATTAATATGTATAAGTTTTATGTTTTATGTATCAATAAAAAATAAATATAATAAAAAAATACAAATTTAAAAAATCATGTGGGGTTTATTATGCAAATTAAAAGACTCACATCTATATCTACTGAATTAGGATCTAGGGCAACAAATCACAGACATAAGTATTGGTGACAAGATCCTCCAGTGACTTTCATAAATGGAAATATTTTAGAGAGCCACTTAGAATCAACACATATTGCTGGGCTTAGGGTGATTATATTTCATTATGGGGATGTTTATTTGAAATAATATTAATTCTGAGAGGCTTTGGATTTTTTTGTGGTACTTGGGATTGAACCCAGGGGAATTCTACCAATGAAGTACACCCCTGGTCCAATTTTATTTTTTATTTTGAAACAGGGTCTAAGTTTCTGAGGCTGACCTTGAACCTGCAATTGATCCTCCTGTCTCAGGCTCCCAAGTACTGGGAATATAGGCATGAGCTACCATGCCGGACTCAAGGTTTAGATTTTTTAAAAGTTGTATTAACCATTTATACATGATGACACTACATTTTTGTCATAATAATTATTTTCTCCAATTGGCCAGTTTTTATAATTTAGAAGCCAGGGAGGTTTTTTTTTCTGTTAGCTATTTAATTGTAATTAAAGTGTATATTTATCTACACATTCTGATTTTTCCCTACTGACTTTGTAAAATTAGTGTAACTTCCAGAAATCTGTGTCTGCATTAAAAGTAAAAAATACTTAGACATTTACCTATATGTATCCATTGGTGACAGAATCAGAATTTAAGAAATCTGTTTTCTTCATTCATCATCATCAATTCAATGTGTCCTGAATGTGTGTCTGCTCTGTATAAAATGTGGGATAATAGAAATGCATTAGAAAAGTTTATGACATTCATATATTAGGATTACACTATTCACTGAGAGGAAAATAGATATGTAAATTTGGAAAGTTAAGAAACAGAAAATATATCTTTTTAAAAACAAAAACAAAAGACAAACTTCAGATGTAGCTATCAAAATTAAAGAGAATCTTCTTGTGGGAGGTTGTTATATTTAAAGTCTTTGGAAAATGGTTGGAAAAACAGAGGATATCTAGAAAGAAGATCCAGTATAAACAAAATTATGGATATGGAATATGCATGATTTTGGCTTCAATAGAAAATATTAGTAAATGGTAGAGATTGAGAAGCTTATGATTAAAATACTCAGTAATTTATTTCACAATTCACTGAAAAGTCAAATAGTTCTGTTGCTGATGCCCCTGTGGAAATTTCGGATTGACTAAACTTCACTCCCTGTCAGTCATTGTCACAGGCTGTGGCTGAGCAGAGGCATAGGTTTATCTACAGTTAAATTTGCACACTTGCGACTCTAAGGTTCCAGTGGATAATTTTGTGAACTTCACATTTCTATTTATATTTTATGCAATTTATTTCATTTTTCAAGAAACAAATATGTGATGATATGCGACAGTAGCATCCTATATTTTAAAAAATCTTCAAGTTTTTACCCATGGAATTAGCAACATGGATGTGGACATTTTTATATCTTAATAAGAAGACACAGTTTTCTTCTCCATATTTTTTTTCCTCTTTCTACCACAAAAAGTGATGGAGAAGCATTTTATTTCCACCTAGGAAAGAGGAAGAGCAAATTTCCACATTTTGTATATGGACTGTGATCAAAAACTCCCTTTGGTTATACATATCACATTTATTTCCCTACATACTTCATGAGACAGAAAGCTCAATGTATAAATAACTCTCCTCAAATTACATCAGAAAGTTTCAAAATCAAATCCAACTCAGGACTTTATGACATTATAATCTTAATGCCACAGTCGCAGTATCTCAGATTATTCAGCGCTTGAATCTCATGGAACCTACAGGAGACAGTTGAGCTGTTTTGAAGGGAGACAAGCAGAGAGAGAGGGCAAGGGAGGTAGAGAGAGAAATGAAGAATTGAACCAGGGTAAAAAGGAGCAAAGGAAGGGAAGGGGGGAGAGTAGAAGAGAGACAGAGGAACATTGTAAAACTTGTCACTACATCTCTATGGATTTGGGGACATAGATCATGCAGAGTCAAAGAAAATATAGTTGTGATGATACATCATTAAAGATGCTTCCAAATTAGAATATTTTATCATTTTTTCCATTTTTGCATTTGGTTTATCTTTTATGTCTGTTAATAAAATTTTAGTTTGATATATATTTTCCAGTTAATATCATTCATAACCATGGTGATAAAATCATAAGACATCTTGTGAAGGCCAACTATACTCTAGACAGTCAAGTTTTCAGAGAAATTATTCCATTGAGAAAAAATTTACTGAGATAGCATTATATGGTGGAAAGGAAATTCAAGAATTGCCTTTGAAAACAGATTAATCTGGGGGTAAATCTCAAGAGTGATAGGGATGGTGATGGCAATAGATCCACTGACATAAACTGAGTATTTAATCCATGTCTGCCATTATGAAGAATGCTTTACATTGAACATTATATTAAGTCCTTACATGAATTGCACTTGGTAGGTGTTTATATTATCCTTTATCTTATGAAAGTAGGATTCCAATAACTGAAATTATAAAATTTGCCAAGGCTATATAGGAATGATAGAGCCAGATTCAGTTTGTGCAATCAGAATTCAGTATATGCTGTTAAAATCCGTGCTCTCTAAGCTTCTTGGGGTTTTTTTATATAATTAATTGGGAAAAACAGTGGAGATCATATAAGTTCATATGTAACATGTCTGGCAGAGTGCTGGAGTGTGTGTTAGGCCCTTGATAAATGATGGCTTTGACCTTTTATCTGCTGTTTGCTGGGTGAGGTACTACAGAGAAATATCATTTTTCTATTTACAAAAAAAAGTAACTTCGTGCTGCTATTGTTTGAAACTCACTGCACATTATTATTTAATCAGCTGCCTTATTATTTAACTAAACAAAAACCAAAAAAACCCCAGACCATTATTTTGTATATATATCCAGGAATAATATTGCTGTATCTTTTTGTAGTTCTAAATTTTGCTTTTTGATAAATTACTACACTGTTTTCCATTCCTGCTATACTGTTTCACATTCCTGTTAAGACCATGTAAGGATTTTAGTTTCTCCACTTCCTTGCAACTCTTGTTTTTTTTTATTTTCACTATTAACAATTTTATGTACTTTTATTGGAGCAATATAGTTTCACATCATAATGTAGTTCAGAGTGATAGTGACGTGCATGCACACAGCACTTGGTAAGCTTCCCCCAGCCTCCCTCTCCACTCCTCCCCTGCCCCATACATGATATTGAGATTGACATTAATCTCACACATGTACATAATGTCAATGGAAGTGTTAATTTGTTAATTCTTCATTCTCCTACCACAATCCTCCCCTGGACCACCTTTCTCCTCCATTATCTAAAGTCCATCGTTTATCCTGACTACTCAATTACTCCCTATCTTCTGCATATGAAAGAAAACATGTGATCCTTCTTTTTCTGTGATTGGCTAATCTTACTTAACATAATGTTCTACCGGCTCATCCATTTTCTTGCGAATGACATACTTTTGTTCTTCTTTAAAGCCGAGTAGAATTTCATTGTGTGTATATACCATAATTTTGCAATCCATTCATCTGTTGATGGACACCTAGGTTGGTTCCATCATTTGGCTATTGTGAATTGTACTGCTATATAAATGGATATGCATGTATCACTATTTTTTTATTTTTCATAATAGCCATCTTAATATACATGAAGTGATAGCTGTCTCTGGATTTTGATTTGTAATTCCCTGATGTTTAGCAATGCTGAAATTTTTTCATTTCTTTTTTCTTCTTTCTTCTACCTTTTGTTGTTGTGGTGGTGGTACTGGGGATTGAACCCAGATGCATTCTACCTCTGAGCTATATGCTCAGCCCTTTTTTTATTTTTTTGTTTTGAAATAGGTTTTCCCTAAGTCCTGAGAGTCTCACCAAGTTGCTTATGCTGGTCTTGAACCTGTGATCCTCATGTATAAGCCTCCCAAGTACTAGAATTACAGATGTGCACCACCATGCCTGGCTGTTTTGGTTGTTTGTTTTGTTTTGTTTTGCTTTTTCATAAGCCTATGGGCCATCCTCAAAAGAACGAAATCAGAACCACAGAGATACCTGTACTCTCATGTTTACTGAAGCATTATTCATAATAGCCAAGGTATGGAAACAACCTCAATGCCCATTGACTAACAAATGAATAAGAAGATCTGGTCTATACATACAATGGAATGTAAATAAGCCATAAATAAGGAAATCCTGTCATATGAGAAAAGATAGATGAATCACATCCTGAATAAAACTTGAGTGTCACAGAATTACAAATATTTCATATATTTATTTATATGAAGGATCTAAAATAAACAAATTCAAGGATTAAGAGAGAGGAATGATTGTTGCCAGGGGCTGGGGCAGATGGAGAGTGATTATTAAATGGGTATATAATTTCAAATATGCAAAATGAATAGTTTTTAGAGATTTACTGTACAACATTATACCTGCAATTAATAATACAGTAATATGCATTTTAAAATGTGCAAAGAGGATAGATTTCATGTTAAATATGCTTACCACTCTAAAATGGTGAGAAAACTGTTAATTGTGTAACCAATATCTATATAATGAAGTAGATTTTAGTTCTCCTAATCACTTCCTTACTCCTTTACCTGTTCCACATTGAATGGAACACATAAAATTTTGTTTGAGGTGAACATGGTGGTGCATGCCTATAATCCCAGTACTTGGGAAGCTGAGACAGTAGGATCACAGATTTGAGATCAGCCTCAGCAACTTAGTGAGACCCTGTTTCAAAAGGAAAGATACAAAAGGGCTGGGGGTGTAGCTTGGAGGTAGAATGCACCTGTGTTCAATCCCTATTACCCCCTCAAAAAGATGTTGGCACATGTGCTTTGCAATACTTTTTTTTCTTTAAAGTCAGTATGCTTTAGATGAAGAATATAAAAAGAAACAACTACAGGATACTGCTTTGACTGTTTTTCTCTCAGGTATATATCTCATGTATATGAGATGACTAGAGACTCAAATGGGAGTTTTGAAGGATGTCTGAACCCTAGCTATGTGGTTTCAGAAGCAGCCTGTGACTGTATTGTCCAAGTACTAATAAAATTAGAATCAAGGATCCCCATTGCAGTGAGGTTCCCTCAGGAGATGGTAGAAAGATGGTGTAATCCCGGGTAACTCATATTTCTGACTCCAGAAGCTAAGGGTTTTGTCTTTTGTATAACAAAGAGTGAGAAACTTAAAACAATGAAGATCAATGGAGAAAGAATAAATTGCCACAACTCAACCAATAATGAGCTGTGGAAAATGCTAGAAGGAAAATTCGGAATTTGGATTTTCAATATGATCAAAGGCCTCAGAAATGAAATCAGAGTAAGTGTACAGGGAATGAAAGAACATATGATTAGAGAAATTGAGGCCCTGAGTAAGAACCAAAAAGAGGCTTTTAGTGAAATGAAGGAGGCAATAAGTGAATTAAAAACCTCAATAGAAACCACCTCTGGCACACTGGACAATAAGGAAAATAGAGTCTCACTCTTTGAAGACAGCTCATTCAAAATTAACCACACAATCAACAATATAGAGAAGACAATATAACATGACCAGAACAACCAAGAAATATGGAGTAATTTGAAACGACCCAACTTACAGATAATAGTCATTGAAGAAAGTCTAGAAGCACAAAACAAGGGCATTGGAAACCTCTTCAGAGAAATAATATCAGAGAAGTTTCCAAACATGTAAAAGAGTTGGATTTCCATGTACAGGAGACAGAATACCAACAAGACAAGATCAAAGAAGAACTTCTCCACACCACATAATAATCAAAATGACTAACATAGAGGCCAAGGAAAGAACTCAAATGCATCAAGAACAAAAGAATGGGTTACATTCAGAGGCAAAACAATAAGAATCACTCTGGAATTCTCAGCTGAATCATGAAAGCCAGGAGGGACTGGTATGATAGACTCCAAATCCTGAAGAAAACAACTTTCCACCTAGACTGCCATGTCCACCAAATATATCATTTAAAATTTATGGAGAAATAAAAACCTCTCAAGAAAAGCAGAAACTAAAATAATTCATGACTACCAAGCCAGTACTAGAAAAAAATACTTAAGGAAATAAAACACAAAGAAGAAAAAATAAATAAATACCAGAACTATAGAAGGGGTGAATTCTACCAGATAAGCAACTAACCAAAGGAGAAATAACACTATATCAAACAGAAAATATAACTCAAAATGACAGGAAACAAAAGTCATCTCTCACTAATAACTGAATGTCAAAAGTCTAAACTTCCCAATTAAAAGGCAGAGTCTGTTAATGTGAATTAAAGAACATAATCCAACTATGAGCTGCTTGCAAGAAACTCATAGTCAAAGATATCCATATGCTAAGGGTGAAAGTATGGAAAAAATATACCATAAAAATGGAGACTGAAAACAAGCAGGGTTAGCAATGCTTGTATCTGATAAAACAGACTTTAAAACTTATCATAAGAGACAATGTAGGTCACCTCTTACTAGTAAACAGAACAATCGAACAAGAAGATATAATGACAGTAAACATTTATACCCCAAATGTGGACACTCCCATTTTAATAAAACAAAATCTTTGAGATATACTTTCTCAAATAGACTCAAATACAATAATACTGGGAGACTTCAACACATTGCTCACACCATTAGATCAATCTTCCAGGCAAAAGATGAGTAAAGACTCTTCCTATAATTTTTAATTCAACAAAGGTTTTTAGATTCTTATAATCAGGAAACTGGAACATTATGGAGAACAATAAGATTAACCATGGTGTTTTTGCAATCTTATCAATCAATAAAATTTAAAACCTAACTTGAAAACAATATAAAATATAGATGATATTTTGTTATCAGATATTGAATGTTTGGCTAAATTCTGTTACTAAATAGAAATAAATTTTCATGAAAAATAGCTAACATGTAATAATAAAAACTAAAGGTAAAGTACAATTATCCTCAAATATCTTGTTCATGCCACTTTAAAATATTTGATCCTTTCAAGATAAAAGCAAATAAGAAACATTATCTTATAGAAATATTATGCATTATTCATACTTTGGCATATTTTCCATTATTCATCTTTTTTACCTTCTATCATTTTTTATTTAGTTTTGTATTATGATTACTAAATTTTTAAAAAATGCTTTTTACTGGATTTTTGGGGTCATAGATACTATTTAAGAAGGAGCACTCCTTGGGATATGTGTTGCTGAGAAATTATATGTAAATCCACATTATTAAGAGAAATACTATAGCAGAGTTTAAAAATATATTCATATATCAATGACTATATAATACAACTAGTAATGGTATAATTGACAGCATGGTTCCATAAATTACCAAATAACTATAATTTGAAGATATCTCCTATAATACCAATTTGCATATCACCTTCTTTCCTGTTTTCTAAAAGAAAGCTTTATTTTCCTTTCTCATGATTTTATTTTATAATTTATTGTCATTTAATATGCATCAGGTCATAATGTAATAAACTAAAAATATGCTGGCATTTTCAGAAAGCCAGATTTCATATTACATATGATATATATTGTATATATATTATGCACATATGTGTTATATATATTGTTCAAATGAGCTACTATAGCAAACTCATATTCAATCCCTAAAATCATCTTTAAGATTTGAAATTATGTATATATATGCATGTATATACATACATAATATATATGTAAAATATGTACATATATATGTGAATGTATATGTGTGTATATATTATTTTTTGCACATGATTTAATGTGACTTCTTAAGGCACTTGTGGAGAATTGGAGTTACTATTAGATTTTTGAGAATTAGAATTAGAATGTAGTCAGGAAGATGTAGTATACCCAAGGTATCACATAATAAAAAAGCAAATATAATTGAAAAATATAGTAAAAAGACTCTAGGATATAAAAAATGTTCATGCATTTATTGTGCCTTTTATCTTTTAAATGTACTGTAGTGAAAATATTACAAAATTAGTAATTTGACCATGAAACTACTGTATTTTTCTGGAAACTTAAATATCATTATTTAAAGGGGAGGGTACCATATTTGTTGGGTATATGTGACAGTTAACATTTGGCTGTATGATTACCATTAATTTTTAGATAACTTAATTTTTAATTGATAATTAACAAGTATCCAAATCATCACGACTTCATTATCACTGAGAAGAAATATGGGAAAATAGTACCAATGGGGCAACAAATTATGACTATCCCTTCAAAATTCATAATTTCTGCACAGATGTATATTTCACAAAGTAATAGGGAAATTAAATACTCAGTGAAACATGAAAGTTTTTAATAGAAAGAGTCTTGTTTATGGGAAATAGGTTTTCATGTGTTGAAGTTTTGTCTTTTCATGCTCTTGAATGGTTCAAGTGTTGAATAAGAAATGATAGTAGCTTGAGTACATTCATAACATTTACCAGATACAAGCAATATAGGAAGTTATTTAATGACCTGTTCCTCTATTTAGCCATAACTTAACTGGTAATAACAAAAGGCACAATATAAAAGTGTACTCTATTCTACTTTAAGTGATGCTCACAAAACATTTGAGTACACTTGAGTTATATAAATGTAATAATTTGTTATCACTGTAAAATATAATAATAACATAGGACTGGTAGTTAGTAGATATCTGACATTGAAACTGAATCAATCACCATATGAACAATTTTGTTTTCATCCCTTTGATGGAGACAGTTCTTTGAAAGACCATAACACTTAGAAAATTAGACTGGATGGATCAATCTTATATTATTTATACAATAGGGATTTTAGTCCACATATGAGTATTCCTGTAGGAAAAGAAATGCTAGGAAAGAAAAAATAAACAGCTAATGATAAAACATTGAAGATTAGTTTTAGTCTATCAAGCTATATAATTTTATCATATTTTTGTATGATTTGACTTGACAAATATGTTGTTGATCGGTTAAATTGCAACAATGGAAACGAATGTTTAGAAACTAATAAAAGTTCCATTTTGTTGTTTGCCGAAAATATTGATTAATGAAACATGTTACTCAAAACAAGACCTTATGTTAAAAAACAGATTTATTGAGAATCTTCTCTGTGGTAGAAAAATCAAAAGCTATTATTTTCCATATATTGTACATAGACGTGAATTATTCTAAAGAAATACAAACCAATGGAATAGAAAGTATCAGCCCAATTTAAACTTTTAATTTGTTTCTCTAGTGATCATGCTATATATCATAAATTGTGGGTTTCAGGAAAGCTAATAGTCATAAACATTATCAGATCTCTACCTGTGTACTGTGACTGAAATAATTACCACTTTAATATTTGCATAAAGCATGTGATAGTAACTGTCATCAAAAAATTAAAAATACACAGTTCCTGAATTTCTGCCATTCTTTTTGTTTGCATTGTGGTACTGGTGACAGAGGGGTGTTCCACTTCTGAGATATACTCCCAGCCATACCTTTTATTCCGAAACAGGGTCTAGTTATGTTACCATGTGCTGGACTCAAACCTGTGATCCTCCTGTCTCACTCTCCCAAGTTCTGGGATTACATGTATGAGCCATTGCACCCAGCTCTGCCATTCTTACAGCCAGGTTTCTTAAAAGAATTGCCTATATACAATATGAAACAGAAGCACAGGTGGAGATATGGGCAGCTGATATTTATTAAGGTTCAGCTGTGAAGAGGAGGCAGAGGCAGCAGGGATGAACAGAGAAAGATGGTAGCCTGTGAGGCAGGGCTAACAAAGTTTAGAATAATGCTTAATATGTAGGATGCCCAACCTTGGGCCAAAAGGTTGACTTATATGCATCCTTTCCCATACAATCAGTGGATGAGGGCTGTCCTAGAAATAGAAATGTGACTTCAGGCAAGGTGTCAACAGCTGAGCAGCAAAGGAACTGCCACCTGGAAGTTGGGCAATAAATGCACTCCTCATACTGGGCAGCAAGTCCTACCTTCATGGGGGTTCAGGGCCATGTCTTTCTGTGTATATTGCACAGTAACTCTATTTTATTCCCGTTAATTCCCACTTCGAGCCCCTCCAGTCTCAATGCATGCTACATATTATATAGAAAATGCACGCATCTTCTCACCTGTGGTTCTCCAATTGCCAAGTCCTCACATCCCCCTGAGTAATATTGGTGACAATCTATCATTCCTACCTACCTTTCTAAAAGATTTTATTTTCTTTTTCCTCTCACTTTAGCTCACTCCCTATTTTATTGAAAGCATACTAATGGACTTACTATCATCATATTAATTTCCTTCTTTATTATGAAAACAATTTCCCCACTACAATTAAGGCTCCATGAGGCTAGGATTTGTGGTTGTGGTTGTAGTTTCACTGTTGGGGCCTCGCTGCCTAAAACCATCTCCAACTCAAAGTTGTCCTTGAAGGATACTGGTTGAAGGAAAGAAAGCTACAAAATACACAAAAAATATGACATACATCAGGTTTTAAATATAGCTTTAAACTAGAATGGATATAAAACAAAAAAATTACTAAAGTTAATTCATCTTCCATCAATATTCACTGTATGAGTTTTCCAGTGCTGCCACAACAAAACTGGGAAAATTTAAAAAAAAGTTATTATCTCATAGCTTTGAAAGATAAAAGTCTGAAATCAAGGCATTAGCAAGGCTAGTTCCTATTAAGGGCCATGAGGAACGGTTTGGTCCAGGCCTCTCTTTGGCTTGAAATGGCCATTTTCATGCTCACATGGCATTCTTCCTGTATTTTTGAATTGTCCTCCCTCTGAGAATTTCTCTGTATTCAAATTTCTGTTTTTCTTTTTAAATGAGGAAAACAGTCACAGTATATTATGACCCACCTTATTATAAAAAATTACCTTCGTAAAGGCTTTTCCCAATAAAATCACATTTTGTAGGACTAGGAATTAAGAAATCTGCTCCCAAATTTGGGGGAAAGAACAATCCAACCTATAACGCTATGTAAAATTAGTTAACTAATTAATTAGTTAAAATTATTAAGTAAACATAAACGTATATTTAATATATAAGTTTGTTCTTTGATCCCATGTTAGAAAAACTCTTCAAGTAAAATAATACTTAGCTTGGGCAAAAAGGGGAAGACAATCTAGGAAGAGAATACGTGTGTACAAAAATGGATGTTTGAAAGAACACAGTGGCCCTGAAAAGATGAAGATGCAGACATTTGCATGTGTACCCTCTCTAAGAATAGATGTTATGTAAGTGTGTGGCATAAATCTCATTTATGCCATCATTACTACCATGAAGAAAAAATATATAAATAACATCAAGAGCATAGATGTTGCCAGGTATGGTGGTGCGTGCCTATAATCCTAGCTACTCTAGAGGTTGAGATAGGGGGAATCACATGTTGAAGGCCTGCCTTGGAAAGTTAGCAAAACCCTGTCTCAAAAGAATATAATAATTTAAAAAGTAAAAAAAAAAGTAAAAGGGCTAGCGGTGTAAAGCTGTGGTAGAGTACTTCTGGGTGCAATCCCTAATACCACAAAAAGAATAAATAAAAAACAGAAAACAGAACATAGATGTTACCAATTATCAAATATGCATGGAGGATGACGTTGAGTTGGAAATTGTTCTAGGCAATGAGGTCACCACAATGAAAATACAAAACAAATCAAAACTACATTGAGATTTCATTGAACTCCCATTAGCAAGGCAATCATCAAGAATATGAACAATAATAAATACTGGCAAGGATGTAGGGAAATAGGAACTCTTAAACGCAGTTGGTGGGATTGTAAATTAGTACACCCACTCTGGGGATCAGAATGTAGTTTCCTCGAAAGATTAGGAATGGAACTACCATGTGATCAGTTATACCACTCCCTGGTATCTTTCCAAAAGAATTAAAGTCAGAATGTTACACTGATACATGCGCGTTCATGTTATAGCAGCTCAATTCGCAATAGCCAAATTATGGAATCAGCCTAGATGTACATCCACAGATGAGTAAATACAGAAAATGTGGTATATATACATACTATGGAATTTTACTCAGCCATAAAAAAGAACATAATTATGTCATTTGCAGGAAAATGGATGGAAATAGAGAATATTATGCTAAGTGAAATCAGCCAGTCTCAGAAAGTCAAGGGTCCTGTACTTTTCCTCATATGTGGAAGCTAGAGAAAAACGGGAAAACAAAAGGAACCTCAGATACATGAGGAGAGACATTAGAATCGTGGAAGGGGATGAGGGGAGAGAGAAGGGAAGGTGGAAAAGGAGGCTTGATGAAGGAAACAGTTCAAATAATGCTACTTCCATATATGAATGTATCACTACCAGTCTCAACAACATGTGCGGGGAAGTAGGGAGAGTTCAGTGGGACCCCGTGGGAAACATACCAAGTGCTATGTGCATGTACTTTGGTATTGCTTGTGCCCTCGCTATGATGTATAATTACAATGAACAAGAGTATATTAAAAAATATCCTGACCTTGTGAAGGTTTAGCCTTAGTGGGAATACTCAGTTTTCAAAATTAAGAAGAAAATTATTACTATGGTAGTAAGCCAATTAGTGTGAGGTCTAGTCTATAACTGGTCATTATGTAGTAAGCGCTAGATCTCAGGCACTGTTCTAGAAGCTGACAGAAAGCACTGCCCTCATGAGATTTATACTTTAGGGAGGGCAGATTATGGAGGATAATGTAAAAAAAAAAACAACTATACCATAATACCATATATATCGTTAAGAGTTGATGCGAGTTGATGCTAATTGCTAGGGGAAAATGAAGCATTTGGTTTATGCTTATAGGTGTAATAGGACCATAAGTACAATATTTTGTATTTGGCTAATGTTGGAAAACAAGATGTGATTGTGGAACATTCAAGAATTCTGAATGCTCATTTGTAAATATAGCAATTTTTAAAGATTAAATGCTAACCTTACAATTCAATATCATGTTTTAAAAATTAACAAAGTTGGAAACCTCATCACTTCCTAATTGTATTAATGTATTGTGGCTATCTATCCTCTTGATGTTATTTGTACTTATGTCTGCATTTCCTATAGAAAAATGTGCTGCTGTTTGTCTTTTTCCAATCCCACATTCAGTGGTGCCAACTTGGTAACTTGAAAACTTAGTGGCAGTGATAGTATTCGATCCATGACTATCAGGAAAGGAGCTGGATGTGGTGGTACATGCCTGTAACCCCAATATTTGGGAGGCTAAGACAGGAAGATATCGGGTTCAATCGAGGCCTCAGGAACTTAGCGAGACTCTGTTTCAAAATAAAAAAAAATAGGGCTGGAGATAAAGCTACGAGGTAGAATGCTCCTAGGTTTAATCCTCTGTACTATAAAAAAAAAGAAAAGAAAATCAGAAGGAAATGTTAATAAATCAGGGCTTTGTGTATTGATTTGGTGATTTTTTGGACCTGAGAAAGTAAAGAAAACTATACATAATGCAAATGAAATGCATATATGTAAGTATTACATTGTGAATAACAAAGAATTTTGGGGAAATATTATTACAAATATTGAAACCATTTTTCAACGTTGTCAAAAAAGTAGCTCACATTATTGATGAACAAGTGGAGTTCAGATAAACATCAATTATCTACACAGTAATGTAAACAAAAACATATCACCTCACGCCCAAGACAGAACTAAACTTCTTTGTCAGCAAATTGAGCAACTTCTTTGCTGAATTAGATAGTAATCAAGCATTTATTTGTAATAGGATATTGTCAGTATTCATTAAATTGCCACAGTGGGTTGAGTATAGATGGAAGAGTTTGGCAAAAATCAATGAAAGCATTCTGTCAGAATAATTGTCTATGGAGAATTACCAATAAAGAGTAATGCACACCATAATATTATTTGTAAATTGTTTGCTAGCCATCTTTTATCAATAAAATTTATATAAGCATATATACGAATATATTTTTGTAACTGTTAAATATTTGCTAACATACCACTGATTACCAGGGATAAATACGCTAGAAAATGTGAAAGAATGCAAAAGAGTCATAAAAACAAATTTCCTAATTTCAGTGCCCAAAATAGAAATAACAGAAAATGCTGTTGGAATCATAATAGTGGATCACATTTTTAAAGGTAAAGACATTAATGTTTGGGCTTTGGCTATAAGTGAGTTGTAAAGCCATAGGCAGGTTTTGAGCAAAGAAGTGACAAAAATCTCACATTTTAACATGATTGATTTGGGTGTTGTGTCGAGAATAGACTGTGTAGAGCAAGTGTGGGATCAAGGAAATGGGTTAAAAGCTCATTAGAATAAAGTTAAGTAAAACAGAAGTGAGGAGCTATGATCAGGTCCTAAGTGTATCTTGAAAGTAAGTTTGCTGTGAAGGAGTTGTGTGGTGCGAAAAAAAATCAGGAAAGGAAGATGGTCCAAAGCCCAGAGATACTATCTCAGTATCTTTGACTGAGCTACCAAAGACTATGAAAGGAACTGCTTGTGGAGAAGTTGTTGGAAATCTTGGGTTCTAGTTTTTTGTTTGATTTTGGTTTGGGCTTGTTTGGGTGTTGGGCATTTCCATTGAACATATTCTGTGACATACAACTTACAGACACAAGCAGAGATATTCCGGTAGCATACAGTACAGTCTGGACTAGCAATATAAACATGATCAGTACTACAATAATATTTAAAGCTTTTAACCTGATGAGATTAGCAAAAGAATAAGTATGTGAAAGATGAACATCCTCATATGAGTTTGAGAAAAAAGGTAGACCAGAGAAGATTAAGAAAAGATGAAAATCAAGAGGGTATGGCATCCTGGAAGGATTTCACAGAATAGAAGCTGTCCCAGTGTGTCAAATGCTAAGTCAAGTCTGATGTGCCCTGAACAGTGTGCACAATGACTTGGAGTCAAAGACATCATAATGGGAAATGTGGCAGTCTGACCTAAATTTAACAGTGGATATGAAATGAAGAAAATGCTATGTGGGGCATTGGAGGTGAAGTTTTAAGGATAAGACAGCTAATTAGGAATAGAGCGTGAGGGAAGAGAAATGATTCTAATGGAACTCAGGTATATGGCTTAAGGAAATAGGTCAGCAAGGAGTTCCTCTACAAAGTGAGAAGCATAAGATAAAGATCAGGGAAGAGGGTATTAATTCGTGGCTATACTGACATTCATGTGCTTAATGGACATCTGTGTAAAAGACTGATAGGTAGTTGAACACATGTCACTCAGTAACAAATCAGGGATTGGGAGACAAGATAATAATGGTAGTTACAAAGAAAAATGAAGTTGAATTCACTCTTGCCTAAGATAGTGACAAAAATGCCTCTTATTAAAATTAATGGGCAAAATTGTTCTCTATTGAATATGCATTCCTTGAATTCAAAAAGGGAAGAAAATTTATTTTTTAAAAAGGTAAGTGAGAGCTAAATGTACAATGTGTGCATGTATGATGTTGATACCCTGACATATATCAAAATGTATAATTACAATGCACCAATAAATGAACATAAAAAATAAAAAGGTAAGTGAGATAAGAATCTATGCAATCTTAATGAACATGAAGCAATAAATGATTATTTTGACTGAATTTAACATTTTTTGCTTCCATAAATATGTCTATCACTTGGACAAATTAGTTGAAATACTCCTTTATGCTAACAAAGAATAACTCAGGTTTAATCAGAAAATACAATAACAGGTTAACTACACTGAAATTTCCTCAAGTAAATTTGGATGATATTTTGCCCCATATAGGGTTCACTTAGAGATCCTTAGAAAAGTAGACATATCATGAAAGTGGAGAAAAAATTTTATAGATAAGTACTAACTTAAAAATAGAAGGATTTTAAAATTATTTCTTGTTATTAATTTAAACTGTCCATCCATATTTCTTTTCTGCTACTCATTTATTGGTTATCAATATGGCACCTCTTTTTCAAGCTGAATCCTGCAAGCTATCTGTCAATTAGTACTACTATTCTATGTTACATCTTACCTGTGGTAGCTTTGCACTACTGATGTTTCTACAGTTCCTGAAGCAACAGATGGGAGTTGTGGGATCCACTGTTTTTGGTTTGTGTTTGTGTGTGTATGTGTGTTTTCTTCAATTTTTGCAGGTCTGAGGGCTTATATTCTGTGAGATGGCCCAAAATCTTAAATTTTGGGAGTGACTGATTTTGAATTTTTATGCCAAGACACCTTTCTTTGCCCATTCATTAGCTATTCAATAATTTTCTCTTCTGTTCTTTAGTAGGGAGAATTGAGGAAAACATAATCCAGCATTTAAGGTGGCCTGTAAATTAAGTGGAACAAATACTGTAGTAATGATAGTAACTCAGTGCAGACTGAATATAAGGTTCTCATTCCCTAGATATATAATCGGGAATTCTTTGCACAGGGTTATTAAAATTTAAATAATGACCTGGCATGGTGGCACACGCCTGTAATCCCAGTACTTGGGAGGTTGAGGCAGGAGCATCACAGGTTCCAGGCCAGGTTCAGCAATGTAGCTAGGCCCCCAGCAACGTAGTGAGACCCTGTTTCAAAACAAAAAGTAGGAAGAGCTGGAGGTGTAGCTCAGAGGTAGAATGCCCCTGGGTTCAATCTCTAGTACTACAAAAAAAAAAAAATGTTATTTTAGAAAACAAGAAAAAAAAGAGAGAATAACTAGACAGGATCGTGAAACAAATTTTAAACCAGGAAGGGAATTAACATGGCTTAATATAATGGCTGAGGGTTAAATGAGGCATTGATTTAGTTACTTAGAAACATTTTTTCTATTAAAATAAACCCAGAGATCATACCACTTTTGTTGATTTAGCACCTTTCACTGCTTATTTTAACATTGTTTACTCTTTGAATTCCAAAGAAGCTATAAATGTCTTTCCACTGACTCGAACACCGTTTATCACAGTTACTACATGAACTCACCAGGAAAGAGATAGGCCTCTTCCTCGGTGGCATCTCCCTTTCAGAAATAATTCCAAAGGAAACTAACTAAAGAGAGAGCAACAAATGTTAAGTACAGAAAAACCATAAGCCTGAAATATTTCACCCGTATGGATAATTCAGAAGTTGTAGCGGATGTGGAATCTTACATTTTTCTCAGGTAAATTGGAAACGGCAGCACAATATACATGGGGCATAATGCTTTGCAATTTTATTCCCGGGTTATGTCATTTGAGATTTAAACTGACTCTCAAGCCATCACTTTTTTTCTTATGTAACATCAATTTCTTTACTCCAGGCCTCAATGTAAGAAATATATTTTTATTTCTTAATCTCCTTTTTGTGGCTTCTCTGGCAAAGTCACTGGCTCAGTCATTTCTCAAAGTCTGAAGTTATTTTCAAATTATAGGCTGGGTCAAGAAACTTTCCTCTATACCACAAAAATACTCAGGGCTTTCTGAAGGGCCTATGAAATGTGTTATAAAACTAGAAACTGGAGCTGGGGTTGTAGCTCAATGATAAGGTGCCTGCCGATCCTGCAAGAGTCCCTGGGTTTCAACCTTAGCTCCATGAGAAAAAGAAAGAAGAAAGAAAGAGAGAGAGAGGGAGAGAGAGAGAGAGAGAGAGAGAGAGAAAAGAAAGAAAGAAAATTACAATTGAGTCAGAAAACTCGAACACGAGATGGTACCTATTGTACTTTTGAAGTACTAGAGAGATAAAAGTAACTGTCATTTAACAGCTGCATTTAAAATTATTCAGAAGTAGGATGGCATGCTAGTAATCTCATTTAAATTTACAGTGTGTGTGTGTGTGTGTGTGTGTGTGTGTGTGTGTGTGTGTTACTGAGGATGGAACCCAGGGCCTTTTGCACATGCTAGATAAGTGCTTTACTCCCAGCCCCCAAATTTGCATTTTTAACAAACTATCTAAAATTATTTTATTCCCCTTTAACATTACAAAGTATCTCTCTCTCTCTCTCTCTCTCTCTCTCTCTCTCTCTTTCTTTTACTACTGTAATTCTACTCTTTCAATATGAATTGCATGCTTTAGGGATTTTCTCTTTGCTATATTTATAGATTAATTTATATAAATGTCATAATTTGGCCATATGGTATGATTGAGGTTTTAGGGGGCTACAATTACACTTTGCTTCCACTATTTCCTTGCAAAAATTTTCCTCAGCTCTAAATAGAAACATCAATTCTAAGTGTTTATTTGACTAACATAAGTGCTATAGTTTGGGTCTGAAATATCCCCCCAAAAGTTTAAGTGTTAAAAACTGGGTCCTGAATCCAGTAAATTCACCATGGCTGGAGGAGGTGGGTCCCTGGGGGCATGACCTTGAGGGCTATACCTATTCCTGGCCCCTTTCATTCTCTGTGCTTCCAGCGGCCAGGATCCAAATTGTTCTTGTCAGGTATGGTATTTTGGTCACAGCGATAAAACAAGTAGCACAGTGAAGTTACATTAGTTAATTCACAGAAGAATTTACAAAAGTGCATATTACCTAGTAAACTCTGAGTATAGGAATCACCTGCCTTAAAAAATAAAAGTAATTTTTGCTTCTCAATTTTGTTCAGAAATGGGCATTTTTCTTAAATCAAATATACCTCAGAAACTTCACCAATTCATAAGCCATTTCCTACCTCCCCAGACCCACCACTGGTGAATTTAATGGTGAACTATTGGTTTTGTTTGCCATGACATTGGTTTTATCTACATTTATAGTTACATACATGTACTTTTAAAGTTGTTATTGAAATTAGAAATGTATTTGTAAGACTGGAATGGTGGTGCATACTTGTAATACCAGTATTTGGGAGGCTGAGACAGGAGGATCAATCGTAGGTTCAAAATCAGCCTCAGCAACTTAGCAAGACCCTGTTTCAAATTAAAAATATTAAAAAGGCTGGAGATGTAGCTTGTAGGTAGAATGCCCCTGGGTTTAATCACTAGTACAAAAAAGTGCATTTCTAACCCTATTTTCTGCAAATTGACTACATACAACCTTTCTTATCCAAATGTACATTCTTTCTAGTTTTCTCCTTGCTGATTTAACACACTTGGTGCTATTTCCAAAACCAGGGCTATACTCCTCTCTTGAATATTTTACCACAATTCTAAATACATTACCAAGCCTTTACTACATATTATTATGAGTGTCTTGCAACTGTATGTGAAAAGTTGCATCATAATAAATGCCTTCCATGCACCAAGCATTATGGTGCATTTGATTTTTGTAGTTAATCAATTTAGTAATCATGAGGTCCTTATGATTTCTTATAAACACTTGGGACTACAGAACATTTAAGACTAGTGTTTTCCTGTTTTTCTTTATAATTTGGACACTGTGGTGTGGGTGAAAAGGATGACCTATTGTTTTTATCCCACCATCCCCTTGTGCTGTGCACACAGCCTCCTTTATTGGAACATTGCATCCATTCTTTTGTGTGCATACTCCACTTGGCTGCTGTCTGCATCACAGCTGGCTGCAAAGATTGCTCTCAGACTGTTAGAGGTCATTAAGTAGAGAACACAGTGTGGTGTCCGAAGCAGTGGCCAATGCGTTTTATTCATTCACAATGCATTAATTGGCCTCCAGTGAGGTTACCTCGTTTCTTGTTGAATATAAAGAAAAGAAAATTCCTACATATCTTCACTCTGTGGTGCCTTTTTCCTCAACAGAAGATTTATTACATATTTTTTCTCAATTTCTACATTTTATTCCATCTAGTAAATAGGATTTAATAATGAAGCAAAGATATCAGCCTAATCTCTAAATGCCAACAGATATTAAACACAGCCTATTTCCTCCAACTGCATTTTGCATGCTAAAAGGACAAAATTCTTACAAATTAGAAATCACCAAAATAATTCAGTTACTTCATTTAATAAAGTCATTAAGTCAGTGAATGTTGATTGCATTATCAAGTGTGAAATGCTCAGAATACAAATAAGTATAGAAGACACTTTCAAAATGGTTGTGCTCACAGCTTAGACAGCCTGACTTTTTGTTTTTTAACCTTACATAACCAAGTTAGTTCAAACTGGACATTTAAGACAGGATTTGTTTTTTAATCTATTTAGACAATAGAGTATTGTTAGGGTTTGCTTATAGATTGCACTCCCCCCAGAAAAGCCCATGTGTTGGCAATAAAGAAATGTCCAGAGGTGAAATAACTGAATCAACATTTTAACATGATTATCAATGTTTTGATAAATGTGTTGATGGACTACTAATTTGAATGGATTTACTGGGTGATAACTCCAGGCAGGTAGTGTAGTGTGTGGCTGGAGAAGGTCGGTCAATGAGGGTATGGCCTTGGGGAATATGTCTTTCCCTGGTCCCTTTCTCTCTCTCCTCTCCTCTCCTCTCCTCTCCTC